>JAHXMU010025672.1:0-55193 GCA_019455685.1 Philornis downsi | reverse complement strand
ACATATGAACTGGACTGTATGTTTGCACAAGTGGGGGCAATCAATCAACTTATAATTATTTTATTCAATTTAGAGCTGAATTCAAATTCGGAAGAATGGGAATTTTCAGTGTTTTGCAAACAATTTAAAAATTTATATACTTTTAAAGGACCTTCCAACTGTGGGCGCGTCTCATGAAAAATAATAAAAAATATAATAAATTTTTCATTGGAAAAACGATAACTTGTTGACATTTTGTATATAATTTCATTATGGAGAGAGCCTTTCGTTTCTATTGGTTTCACCTTAAGACGAATTTTTCACCATTAAAAGCTGAGGCAGTCGATTTCCTCAACTTTCTCTAGAGTCGAATTTATCACCAGCAAAACTTGAGGCAGCCGATTTCCACAAGTTTCTTGAGACGAATTTTTTTACCAGCAAAATCATACGCCGTAGACTGAACTAAGCGGTAAGCACTTGGTGTCTGGTTCGGACTATAAAATGGATGCATGTGAACCTTGTCCTGCTTTTTTATGGCTTTTTTAAATATTAATCATATATTATTAACATAATTTTCATAATTACTAATAAAAATTCTTATAAAATGTACTATATATTTGTATTTGTAGAATAATATATATATACCTATATAGATAGTATATATATATTAATATAAGTTTTAACAAGTTGCGCCCCAGCTTCTAAAATAGACATTATAGAGACAAGTTGGCAATAAAATTCAACATCTTTTAAAATTTTTTACAGCAAAAATGTTTAAAAATTTTTAAAATTATCTCCAATTTTGTATACAAACAAATAAGTTTAAATAAGAATTACTTCAACATTTTTCAGTAAATGATTTTTCAACAAATTTTTGAATGTTGAAATATTATTAGCGATTTTTAGATTTTGAGGTAAATTATTAAACGCACGGCTACCCGAATAATCAATTATCTGCTTGATAGTTTCAAGTCTACACTTTGCTGCCCTCAAGTTACACCTATTTCTGGTACTGAACACTTGTAGCTTGATAGCAAAATATATGATGTGATGTCCTATATTGTGTAAGCATTTGAATATGTACATAAGGAATTTCATTTGATAAATACCATGTACAGGTAAAATGCTTGGGAATATGTGTTGAATATGTTAAAGGCAGATTTGCCACAGCTTTCAAGGCTTTGTTTTGAATTCTTTGTAAACAACCATATAATTCAAAATACTTTGAATTAAAGTTTCGTGTATTAAAAGTTTCACTGTTCTACTAAAATTATTTTTGATTACTTTGCAGATAAAGGGTGTCGCAACAAGAACGCAAGATTTTAATTTGGCGCCACTCGAAGTTATGTTGTTTGACATTTGAATAATTGTTATTGTTTGCTAGTAGAAGGTACGAGATTAATAAAAATGGAGCGCTACACGAATGAACAACGCATTCTCGTTATAAAATTGTTTTACCAAATGGTGAAAGTTTTGTGGCCATAGTTCGCAAATTGCGATCAATTTGGGGTCACAATAATGCTCCAAAAGAGTCAACTGTAAAGAGATTAGTGAATAAATTTGCCAAAACTGGGTCTGTTAGTGATGTAAAGACAACAACGCGCCTTCGACCAGGTCGATCGACCGAAAATTTTGTAGTTGTACATGATGATGTCTCTCAAACTCCATCCACCTCAATTCGACACCGAGCTCAGCAAATTGGTGTCTCCAAATCCACTATGCATCGAATTTTGACGAAAGATTTGCATCTTCATGCATACAAAATTCAATTGATTCAGGAACTGAAGCCAGCTGACCACGGACAGCGAAGGGAGTTCGTTAATTGGATATTGGAGAGATAATATGAAAATGCTGTGACGAACCCCATTTCCATCTTGATGGCTTCGTCAATAGGCAGAATTGTCGCATTTGGGGTGAGGAAAATCCTCAAGTGTTTCACGAGAAGCAAATGCATTCTCAACGTGTCACTATGTGGTGTGGATTTTGGGCTAGAGGAATTATTAGACCTTTTTTTTTTTTGAAAATGAGGCATGTCAAGTGCAAACAGTCAATGGTGTTCGGTATCGTGAAATGATAACCAGTTTTTTCGTGCCTAGAATTGAAGAAATAAATGTGGAGAGCATGTGGTTTCAACAAGACGGCGCCACATGTCATACAGCCAGGGAAACTATTCAATTGCTGCATCATTCATCTCCCGGTCGTGTTATTTTGCGTTTTTAAGACCAGAATTGGTCGCCTAGATCGTGCGATTCAACACCATTAGACTTTTTTCTTTTGGGGTTTTTTGAAGTCGATGGTTTACGTGAATAAGCCGACGATGACTCAAGTCTTAAAAGAGGAAATTGGACGCTGCATTAATGAAATAGCGCAGCATTTATGCAAAACAGTTATTGAAAATTTAATTAAAAGATCGCGTGTGTGCCATCAAAGCTGCGACGGCCATCTGCCCGATGTGTTGTTCCATACATAACCTCATTCTGTCTACTTTGCGATATAATAAAGTTTCACGATTTTTTTTAATACCTGTGTTTTATTTAAAATTTAAATCTTGCGTTCTTGTTGGTACACCCTTTATAGCTTTGTATATATACCTAAATACTGGACACAATCGACTTCTTGGACAATGTTACCATCAATATACATATATTGTAAAATGGTTGTTGTAGTCACAATAAGACTTAAATCGTAGGACCAGTTTGTTTATTTGAACAAACTCATATATAAAAGGACACGCCGTGTTCAATATACGGTCTGGCAACAGTCTCGTGCTGGTAAGTGTATATAAGGCATAAATTGTCTGCCTGTCCTGTTAATCCGAGGTTTCCTATATCATTGAGATATATTTTGAATAACAAGGGCCCAAGTACACTACCTTGTGGTATCCCATATTTAATATCTTGTAGTGAGCTTTTACAACTATTAAAACATACAAATTGTTTCCGATTCCGAAAGTAGCTGCTTAAAAGATATACATATGCCTTGTGGAGAGATTTCATAAAATTTTAGTTTTTTCAACAAAATATTCTGATCAATTAGATCAAATACTTTCGTTAAATCTTAAAACACTTCAATTACTATCTTATGAACATCATCTAACCCTTTACACATAGCATTAATTACATTTGTAGCTGCTTCCTCAGTGCCACAGCCCTTTCTAAAACCACACTGATAATCGTTTAAAAAATTATGCCTTTCTAGGGACATTAGTAATTGATCGTGCATTATTATTTCAAAAATATTGTTAAATACAGGCAATATTGCTATTGGTCTATAACAATTTACTGTTGATGCATGTTTTTCTTTGGGAATGGGGATCACGTTATGAATTTTGAACATGCCACTGTATGAGCTACTCACTATAATATTGTTGAACACCTTTGCCAAATGTGGTGCAATAATATCACAAATTTCTAAAATAGTTCTAGAAGAAATGTTGTCATAGCCTGAACTTTTTCCAGCAGATAATTTTAATATAACTTTCCTTAATTCATTATCTGTCGTAAATCTGAAATGAAATCTGCTACTTTGGTGATTCAATGAAATCTGCTTCTTTGGTGAATCAATGTTCTCAAAGAATTGAACACACTAGAAGAAATATGTTCAGAGTGCATCTTCAGGTTCTTGACTGACTGGATGAAGTAAGTGTTAAATACATTAGCTTTTTCAGCAGTATTTCATTTCCATTCGCATCTTTGACATTATTAGATTTGTTTTTCATTCTTGCCAGAGTATGGCTTAAGAATGTTCATCCCTTTTTTGGATTATCTTTTATCTCACTGAGATTATCATTGTAAAAATTATTCATGGGATTATTTACAGCTTTAAGTTTTGTTTAAGTTTCTGAATTTCTTTCTTTTTCGTTCTTCAGACGGTTCAGCTATTGACGGTACAGGTATGAATTAAGAGTTTGTTCATAGGAGAGCAGCTCATAGTATGATCATAAATGATTCCCTCCCAATCTTATCAAACACACAGCAAACTTGTTTGGCCCAGTTTGCGATACTTCACTATAATTCGACAATGACCATTTTCGCTTGACGTAAGTGACCCACTTTTCATCGCAAGACACATCTGCTTCAGAGATAGGTCGATTTTGTTGCGATTTAGCACCGATTCATTGATGGAATTGAGGTTTTTGCGTTTGCTCGTGTGGCATCAATATATCGAGCTTCTTTTTCTATCCAGACTTATTTAATTAGTTCAAAACGATTTTTGTCCAATGTTTTGCTTCTGAGCAATTGAAACATTGCTTACATCAATGCCGGACTTGATTTCCATTATTCTGTTGACATTTTCGACGACCACCAGAGCTTGGTTCATCTTGGCATCCAAATTACCGGAACGCAATCGGCGAACCCAAAATAAAAATATTGACTTTACAGTATTAGGATTATGAACACTGTTCACATTTACAATCGCCTGGCTTGCGTTTTCGCCTTTATCGAAAAAGAAACTATAAAATATGATGCATCTTCTCTTTGATGCTGTCCATCTTTGACGCAGAATCAAACAATACCTAACTAAGTAGTATCAAAACTGTCTAAGTAACTTTCTCAGCACAAAATCTTATCTTTCTAATGCAATCTGGCGTGATTCTATCGCACTTATACAACACGCAAAATACAGGTTGCTAAAGCCGTCGATTTGATAAATATCTTTATACTACAATTTATAGCAAAGAATTATAATTTCACAGTAGGAATTCAATGTTTTGATTCCCGTGAACCAGTTAGCGTACAAAACACCTTATCCTCTACAACAGTTTGTGTGCTGGGGGTGTGTATAAGCCCATTTATATCACCGAGAGAAGTTTTCGGCCGCCCGCCTACATAACACTGGGTCGTATTTCCATTTCAAATCTAGGATTGTTTATATAATCGAACATAAGAAAGAAATGTGGGTAATTAAAAAATAACTGCCTCCGCACAATTTCCAACTTTAATTTTAAACGCAACATGCAATAAAATCCATAAAAGGACATGCTTTTGCACCACCGCAGCAGGGCAAAATGTTATCATCACTCGCAACTTCAAGAAGCAACTTTTCAACAATGACATCATATGCGTTGTAGCAGAAAAATACACCCTCCTTTGTACAAATACGAGTATTTACATTTTGCACTAAACTGTATTCTTCAATATCGTTCGATTGCTATCTCTTTCTTAATGACGTCATTTGAAGGTTAACCAAAGACCCCCTCCTTTCTTGTGAGGGAATTCTTTGAAAGTACAAAAATAAGGCTCAAAAGAGTGATGACGTCATGGACGCACGTGGTCGTTTGGCAACAGTATGAAACAGTGCGCAGCACGCGCGGTCTGTTATAAACTGAGTATGGCTACGCAGAAAATAAAAACAAACCGGCCGGTGTTTTTACTCAGCGTGAATTCCATAACGTAAAGCTTTAGTGCAGAGTTGCCATGCGATAAGAGAGTAGCACAAAAGTGCCAAATGCGATTGGAAAATCAAACCAGTATATAGGTAGAACTTTCAGTTAGGTGAATTGACTCACATACGAGTATATCTTTACCCAACGTCCTTTTGGCTCGTTGCAAAAGTACGAATGTTACCAGAAAGGACATGGACATGGACGTAGGTAAATTGCAATCATTCTATCAAGAAAAATATTATGAAATAAAGCACAGTGAAAGAAGCAAAAAAACTATAATTGGGAGAAATCCTCAGTTTACAAATTATAGAGAGACCATAGATTTTTCCTAAATGGGTCCATTTGTATGCGCGGCACCCCAAAGAGCGTGGCAAGGCAGTCTATTTTCATTCGCAGAACTGAATGTCTGAAAATGGTGTAATCTACGAATTGATGTGGACAAATCTAGGATTATACTCGTATGTGGGCTAAATTAGGTAATCTATATGGGAAGTATCAGAGAGGGCGTGGTTGTTCAGTCGATTTTTTCAAATTTTACCCAGTATTTTAGTTCTTAACACGGCTCACGATCGTTACTCCATAAGCAATATACGTTTTATGTATTTATTATTGCTGAAAGAATAAAAAAATTAAAAATTTGTTAAATTGATTATATTGACACAGCTAGCTGGACGGATAGCTTTTTCGGTATTCGCCATAATATCATCTTCTGCACCCTTGGCTGTCTGTCCTTTTCGAACATCACCGCCACCTTAAGGGTCTATAACTTCACAAAACAATTGGGAAGTATTGCCCACCAGGTCGAAAATGTTCTCAAAGAAGAAAATATAACTCAATTGCATAGAAGTTGGTGTTGGCACAAATGCTAACTGAAAATGTGAGGGAACTAGAGAACTTTTAGGTTTCCTGGGGCGAAAGGTGTCTTTTGGTTTATACTTGTGCGAGCCAGAAATATCACAAATAAAGTTGTAGTACTTCTCACAAGTTATTTACCGAGGGTAGAAATATAAAGAAAAACGAAAACACCAAGAATTAGAATATTGGATTCGAACGATATCTTTTCTTTATTTGAACTTAAACAATTTGTACGGAGGCTTACCAAATGAACTACATTGTCTGAACTCACAGTAACAAGTGAAGTTTGGTTTCAGATTTTGGTAATGGCAAAGCGACGAAGAGGGTATATAACCGATCGTAGCCATTTTTAGAACAATTGATAACACACATTACTCAAACTTTTAAAGTCTGTGTTAATGTGTGAATTACGCGGTCAAGCCATGAATTTTCGGCGAATTAACATTAGGGTGGCCCGGTAGATAGTAAGCTAGACTGAATATGAAAATGATCAAAAGTACCGTAGTACATTTTGGCATCAACACCAACAAACATAGCTAGTTTTACCTATTATTTTAAAGCCATAATACAGGGTGACGTATCAATTGCACTATGATAAAAAATTCAAATAACTTTTTTTTAAACAATGTATTTAATTTAATAGATCAGCAAATTATTCATAACGAGATCACCTCAATTATTGCTTTAATGGACTGCTTCAATTCAGGCAAATTCCGTGCTTGACATAAACCTCGTAAAAAAAGTCTGGTGCTGTCAGGGCGGGTGACCAGCGGAATGTAGAGTTTCTGGATTTTAATTTGTTTGGGAATTTTCGTGGTGGCGAAGCTAGCTATATGTGTGGTTGCTCCATCTTATTGGAACCGAATGCTTTGACGCAGTTCTGCATAAAAAAATCCTTCAACATCTTTAAATAATAGTTCCCATTGACAGGTAACAGTAGCACGATTCATGCGCCACCCTGTATTTGATAACAATTTATATATCTTCAGCCTACGAATTGGGGATTACAGTAGAAAAGTAGTTTAAAAAGTAAAAAAACTTGGTTGAATTCAGTACAATTTACTGAAGAGTAAGAATATACAAGTATTTGTTACATCGGTCATTTCTATGGCAGGTGTCAGAAAGGAGTTGCTTACTCAGCCAACTTTTCCCCAGTTTTACAGAGAATTATAAAATAGTTAATGGACAAAAATCTAGACCACTGTAGAATACTAATCAGTAATTGCAAGAGAATGATTCTATTTTGAAAAATCGGTCAATTTGTAGAAAGCTGTCCACAAAGCTGTCCATATTCATTGTGAGTCCCAAATTTGCCAAACGCTCAACGTGTACCAAATTTAACTAAGTTTAGTGCAACTAAACAAAAGCTACAGGGTGTCCATCGGGAAGGTATGCTACATTGTTTTGCCGCCATTTTGGTAAACATTAGTCTTGACAGTTCATATTTGGCAGTCGTGAAGTAGAGACGGGGCAAATTTATTATGGAAAAATATTCGATAAACTAACGTGTTTTAATCATTAAAACATTTTATCAAAATCAATCATCGATCGATGGCGATGAGAAATTAACGTGAAATTTTTGGGAGAAACAACGTGCCGACATGACACACTATTTATCATGTAGTGAATCATTTTGAAGAAAGAGGGTCTGTAGCTGATAGGGCCAAGCATGGACCACAAAGTATTGCAACTACGGCTAAAAATATTACTGCTGCTCAAAAAGTGTTGGAAGCACTTTCGACGCCGTGCTCAGGAACTTGGTCTTCAAAGAACAACCTTGGCCACAATTTTGCACAAGGATTTACATTTGTTTCCATTCAAGATTCAGTTGACACAAGAGCTTCTTTCACAAAACCGTTTACACCGCCGTACATATGCCAATAGGATGCTACAACTCGCCCATGACAACCCCGATTTTCATGAAAAAAATCATAATGAGTGGTGAGGCACATTTTCATTTGAATGGATATGTGAATAAACAGAATAGTCGGTTCTGGGCAATGGAAAACCCACAAATTATTCATCAGTTACCTTTGCATCCATTAAAAGTGACAGTCTGGATTGTAATTTGGTCAGAGGGTATCATTGGACCTTATTTCTTTGAAACTGAAAACGGCGTAACGATAACTGTCATTAGGAAGCGATATCGTGATATGATTGAAAGTTTTTAAACGCCACAACTGCATGCTTTGGGATTGATTAACATGTGGTATCAATAAGACGGTGCCACATCGCATACAGCCAGGATTACAATGGAATTACTGCGAGACCTCTTTCCACAACAATTTATTTCAAGAAATGGTGATGTTGATCGGCCTCCGTGGTCGCCTGATTTGACTGCTCTGGAATTTTTTTTTGTGGGGATATCTGAAATGCAAGGTTTATGCAAACAAACCAGAAACGCTTGAGCAACTCAAACAAAATTATGAAATTATGATGAAATTGATGAAATACCGCGTAAAATGTTTGAGAATGTAATGAAAAATATGCTCAAAAGGGCTCGCATTTGTGTGGCTAACAGAGGCGGACATTAATCTGATATTGTATTGTAAATAAAACGTTTATCAATATAAGATCCATTTTCTTTTATTTAATCAAAATTATAAACAAAGTAGTTTATCTTTCCGACGGGCACCCTGTATTAACGTAAGAGAAAGTGCTTTAAATCGGTCTATTGTGTGTGGGAGACACCAGTGATTGTGCGGTTAGTCGTTTCTTTCAAATTTTTCCAAGCGTGAGAAACCAATGTAATGCAATGGGGAAAAATTAGAGTTAATGCACTCTACGGATGAAGAATTACAGTACGAAAATTGAATTTAGGAAAAGCGTAAATTTTTTTGTGTGGAGTACAAAAAGGGATTTGTCGCTGTGGTTCATTTATAATCCCTGGTTACGCGTAGTGTAATATTTGGCTGTGCCAAGTTGTAACAAGTTCGATACAAATTTAAAGTAGTTATCGTATCTACAATCAGCTAGCGAGCCATATGTCCTTCTATCGACCTTAAACAGTATTGAAACACATTTGGTCAAAATATATTTGGTGTTTCCTCCTGGATATTACATTATTGGCCATACCAAATGATATATATCTCCGGGTGAAGGAATGACAAGTATTCAAACTTCTAAATAAGTTTAATGGAGGGACCAGATATCATAACCAATGAAGTTGTACCGACGTGCGATTATTGCTGGTTGAAAACTTGTAAGTATAGTAAACAGTACCATATCAAATGATATAGACCTTCACTCCTTTGTTATAATGAAAACTGGTCTTATATATGAGGTATGTTCTAAATTTTCGATTTTTGACGAATATTCAAATTTCGCAGGCTACGTACATTCGACTTTCGATTATTATTTTTATTAGTACACTTGTCTCGAAGATATGTTGACGATTTTATCCATATAGTATGTTTAGTTTGTTTGTGAGAGGCATAAATAAGTCAAGTGTTTTGCGTGTTCGGCGATTCGCTTTTTATATCCTCAATCGTTGCAAAATGCCATCCTTTCATGGGTCTCTTCAACCTTGGGAACAGAAAATGTCGCAGGGGGCCAAATCTAATGAATACGGTGGCTGAGGTGTGAAAACGGTGTTGTTTTTAGCCAAATAATCTATCACAAGCAAAGATGAGTGAGCAGATGGATTATCATGATGCAAACGCCGTGAATTTTTTTCCACAATTCCGGCGTATAACTTCAAGGTATTTGTAATACTCCTTATTTGCCGTACGACCTTGTGGTAAGAACTCCTGATGCACTACGCCATGGTAATCGAAGAAAACAGTGAGCAAAACCTTGACCTGGACCTTTTTTTTGGTCTTGGCTCTCCTGTCTCCTCTTTTATTGTGACGATTGGGCTTTGGCTTCGATGTGATAATCATATGCCCATGATTCGTTATAAGCAAATCTGGATCATCGTTGATTCATCGTCATTCAACAATTCCTGAGCGATGCTCATGCGACGCTGTTTTTGGTCAAAATTTAGCAATTTTGGAACGAACATCGCTGCCACGCGTTTCATGCCCAAAATTTCCGAAAAGATTGCCTGGCATGAGCCAACAGATATGCTGACACCCTCAGCAACTTCTTTAATTGTGATGCAACGATTCTCCATAACAATTTTCTTCACTTTCTCAACATTTTCGTCGGTTGTTGATGTGCTGGGACGTCCAGAGTGAGCATCGTCATTCACATCTTCTCGGCCTTCTGTGAAAAACTTGTACCACTTGTAGACATTTTGTTGACTCAGAGTATTCTCACCGTATGCCATTGTCAACATTTCAAATGTTTTTGAGCATTTAACTTCATTTTTTGCACAAAATTTGATGCAATTTCTTTGATCCATTTTTTTCGATAGCAGAAAATCGCCGAACTTGCAAAACTTTTGTCTTATTTATGCCTTTCACAAACAAACTGAAGACTAGACTAGTGTACCAACATAAAAAAAAAACTAATAATTGAGAGTCGAATGTACGTAGCCCTCGAAATTCGAAAATTCACCTTATTCACCATATTTTTTGACCACACCTCTCATGTTGCTCGAAGCTGGGACATGTCTTCATTGATTCAAATACAAAAAAAAAAAAAAAAAAAAAAGAATAAATAAATAAATAAAATATATTGGAAAATTAACAAAAGATGCAATAACGTAACAGTCATGAACTGTCAAATAATATTCGTGCCTTTTAGAGAGGCACAAAGCTTGTACAACTTTTAAATTTCAGTTTCGAAATAAGATCTTTAATTAATTCCGCCTTTCAACACATTGAGAAAGGCCTGGTTGTTCCGCCCTTTTTCACAACCAATTCAGTTTTCGACATTGCCGCTTCAGCTTCTAAACAGTCTTTTTATGAACATTCCTTTTTTTCTGTACGAAACGATGTTCAATTTCATGCCAGTTATATCAAAATGTTTATAAATCATTTAGAAATGCTAAAAGATTTCAAAAACCCCGGCTAGTTTACCCTAACCCAATATGAACCATCCATATGATTTTCCTCTATAGCCAATGCCATGGTTATTGTCTCTATCCTCTGGTAACGTCATAGTTGTACAAATCTGTCCATATGATTGCTGTGCCAAACATATCTCAGTCATCCCTTCCCGTTACCCCGTCCGTTCACGTGAAAATTGCGCATGTCTTTTATGGCCTTTTTCCTTTCATTTCTGTACAGCCGTCACTGCCAAAGAGAGTGAGTAGTTTACGATGCAGTTGGGTGATTAGCGTGGGTTGGTTTTTGGAAAGATGCCTTCGATTTATTAAAGATATGACAACCCATACGGCTTGGCCCCTTTTAATGACGTCATTAATTTATTGTGTCTATTTCGGAAATAAAAGTTGCTCACTCTCGAAACTGTCCTGAGTGTGAGCAGTATGAATGCTCACATATGTTATTGCGGTTGTATGAAATGTTGTATACGAACAAATATGTTACAAAATCGCTGCCAAAAACAAAAAGAAATTCAATCAACAGCCACACACATTAATGACGTCATTACTTGCAGGTTAGTCATAAATATAGGGGGATATTACAACCCACAAAATAAACCATCATTCCTCGCTACTTATTAGTACTTTTAGTGACTCTGGCCAAACAACCAGGTGATTATCAATCATCACCATCGGTTGCCGCTGCTGTTCTTTGGAGGCATAAAATATATTTGACTGTTTAATTAATACTTTTAGCCGCTAATTTGCGCTTAATTAATGGAAATGTGAGTTGGTGTTAAGATACATGGTAGTTGGTTACAATCCGTTAACTATATTGAATAAATATTAAGTAATTTGAATGGATTGGACTTTCTCAACGTTTGCTTCTATAGATTGTATGTGTGTGCCCCCCCTGGCAACAGGAACGGCCATAGAGAAGCCGTCGAGAGATATCGGAAATTTTATCTTTTCCGCTGTATAGTCGTACTACCATGAAGTTCTTTCGTAGAGAGATATGGTTAATAGACTACAGGAACATGGCATTTATTTATTTTGTCGATATTTCTCCTGTGACATTGAAAATCTATGCCGTAGATAATGGATGACCAGTTCCATGCGAGGTATGAAAAAGGGAAACTGGTGCAGCTTGTCTGCGAAACCCAGACCAGAGGGTTGTTCTCTTCTGGTAGCACGGGTAATCAGGGGCCCAAAGAACATTGTTCTTGCCTGGTCGTGGCGTTGGACCCTTGTGGGAGCATCGTCCTAGCTGTGGTTGCCCGAACATCTGTTTTCAGTGTTTTTGCATTGCTTCAGGTTGCGTTGCTGAAGGTAGGGCAGAAACTTGGAAAACTTGAGGTGTCTTAGATAGCCTCACTTCTAATCGGGATGGTGTTACGACATCAAAGATAGGGATCATATAGAAAACCCACAAGTTAAATAAAATTGAAAACTCAGCTAAATTATTTGGAACCACACATGTGATTCCAAATAATTTTGTACAGTCAAATTATTACAACACATTTTTCCCATAAAACTGACTAAGAAAATAAAACCAAATTATTTGGAACGACAAATGCGATTCCAAATAACTTCTCATTTTAAATATTACCACAGACCTACTACATACTGATCAACCAAAATAATAATTTCAACATCCAATAATAATAAATACTTACCACACTTTGCTTACGAACTGAAATAATTCCACATGAAAAATAAAACCAAATTATTTGGAACGACAATATTGCGATATTCCAAATAATTTCTTTACATTCAATAATAATAAATATTTACCAATAATTATTACACTGTTCGTTCTCAACTACAAACAGGAAACGAAACAGACAAGCAAAAGCAATGAAACCTAAATCATGCATTGTAAGGGATTTGATATAGCATAAGTTATTATTAAGAACCAAAATGTAAAATTGAAAGAATAAAACAGATCAGAAATAATCTCACTTCTAAATCGATCGGTTGTTTTCATTTGAGTTGCCCTCACGAAACAATCGGAGGGATCGCAATTCAATTTTTTTTATTTTAAAGTATTTTTGAAATAATAAGTATGAAGCTCACTTCATACCAAGTGACTTCAAAGGTACTTTGGCTGAGAGAGGAGGCGGGCCCTGAGAAAAATTTCCAAGGGGACCTACTTCTTATCTCAAAGGTACTTCGACGAATCCGTTCAGGATTAGTTTGAGTACCCCAAAGGGGCGCTGACTGCCGCAATAAGAAAAGAATTATACAAAAGCAAAGAAATATAGAAAACAGTCCCATGTGTGATGGCTAGAGATGTAAAATGACCGAAAATGACCGGTCAGATTGGTCTTTTATAATAGATGACTGAAAATGACCGGTCAGATTCAGTCAGATTCAGTCATTTTCAAAATAAAATAAAATAAAATTGCTAAAACGATTTTATTTGTTTTTTGGCTCTAGGAAATATCGCCCAGTGAAAAATCGGCCAAAAAAAAATTTTAAATAGTTTATTTTTGTTTTTTATTAATAAAAACAATCTAAAGGTACATAAGAAAATTATACAAAAATAAATATAAAGTTAGTTTAGAACGATACTGTTATTAACTTCTAAATTGGAAGTTTCTGGCTCTGATTCAGAGGTCGATTCGTTTCCAGAAATTTGAGTTTCCGAAAGGCAAAGATTTGATTTAGTAAACACAAGCTTCTCAATCCTTTGCTTCTGAAGGCGGTTGCGCCGTAGCGTATGCGTGTTACTGAAGAGGCTCCAGTTACGTTCACTTGATGCGGACGACGGTGGAACACTAAGGAGACGTGCAGCGATAGGTGCTACGTCCTGCGAAGGCGCAAACGTTTGCCACCAAATTCGGGGTTCAATTAATTTGATGGCAGTCCATATGGAATCTGACTCACCATAGTAGCCAGTTTTACTTTTAAATTGAGCGATATTTGCCATAACCGCTTCACCGGGAATGTTCATGTATATTGCTGCCTGATATATGAATTCCATTGTAGATGGCACCTCACTGCCAAGAAGCTCTTCGCCTCGGTAACGTGGATCCAAAATATTTGCTGCTAAATGAATGGGCTTGATGCAGAACTCTCGACGATTCTTCACTGCTGTAACGATTTTGGTCATAAGTTGGCAAAGGTTGCTTTGATTGTAAAATGATTGTGTAGAATATATCAAATGAAATTAAATAAATTTCAGGAATCGAAAATTCAGTTTTTTTTTGCCAAATAAACATCAAAATAGGCCCAAATACATTCACAAATTTTTTTTTTATTATATTTTGAAAGTGACTGAAAATGACTGAATCTGACTGAATCTGACCGGAAAATGACCGTTTCTGACCGATTATGACCAATCTGACTGAAAGTCATTTTCGGTCAGATTGGTCATTTTCATCTCTAGTGATGGCACACCATGAGTAAGGAATCATGGTGAGACTTATGTAAATAACCCCAGTTGATTGTATGTGTGTTCCATATTAATAATGAAAGTCTGTAAGTAATGAGAAACGTATTTGCTTTGAAAACAATTGAGAATTTTTGGCCACTGTTACGAAACGTATCCGTTTCAACAGAATTTGATTCCGGCACATAGTCAGACTGTTCGTGATGGAGTTCCAACGAAAATTCACAAAGAAATTAATAAACAGAAACTGACCTAACTGCACCTGAATTTTTTTTTATGGGGTTACGTCAAGCAAAAGGTATATAGGGTATATTAGGTATATTATGCCTAAAAGAGATAAAGACATGATTAACCTAAACAATTTGAGACCAATAAGTATGTTACCTAATATAAGTAAAGTTTATGAGATCCTAATTAATATAAATATAAACAAAGTTATTGAATCTTACGACATAATTAGTTCAAAACAATATGGATTTAAATATGGACATTCAAGTATTCATGCGATTAACCTTTTAGTCTCTGACGTAAACTGGAATTGGAATAAAAAGTACGTCACCGGAGTTTGTTTCATAGATCTTGAAAAAGCGTTTGACAAGGTTTGGATCATTGATCTAAAAGTTAAACTAATAAGCTACCAATTTCCATTGCACTTGCTCATTTTCATTTACAATATGTTACATAGCAGAAAATTTTTAGTTTACGTTAACAACTTATACAGCAGTCATAGCTTCCATATATTTAATGGCTTACAGCAAGGCACAGTAAATGCACCAACCCTGTTCTGTTTATTTATGAATGATCTTTTAGACAAAATAGATAATATAATAGCCTTCGAAGATGACATCGTCATTTATCATTCTGACAATACCATCGACAACATAAATATGCAATTACAACTCAAATTTAACATAACAGAGAGTTTCACCACAAACGGGCACCTTAACATAAACAGAAATAAATGGGAAAGTATACTTTTTCGGCCCCCGATCGCTAAGTGCAATAACAATATCAGGAATAATTGGAATAAGTTTGGAATATCATCCAATCAGAACAATTGTTGCATTCCGCTTTCTGAAAACGTAAAATACCTAGGTATCTACCTCGACATATTTCTTTATTTTAATTCCCATATTAATTACCAATTAATCAAAGCAAATAAAGTATTTCATATTTATAAAAAAATGTTTAGCTCTAAATTGTTAAACAGCAGGATAAAAGTTATTATGCACCAATCATTAATAAGACCAGTTCTTACATATGGGTGTCCAATCTGGTATAACATCTCACCATCGTATATGCAAAAATTAAGGAAAATTGAAAGAAAAATTTTAAGAGCTTGTATGTCCATGTATAGATCGCCTGTAAGTAATTTCTCAAAATATATTTCTAATGTGAAATTCTATAATGCTGCACAAGTTGTTAGAATAGATAACAACATTATAAATCTTATTAGAAATCATATTAGACGTTGCTTGGATAATACGGCCAATATTTTACGTAAAGCATATTATTATGAAAGTGACGATTACTTTAAATCATGTATTTCAAATGGCTATCCACCTCCAGAAGCTTTTCTTTATTTAGACAAAAATGGTTATATTCAAAACAAAGATAGTATAGCTCTTTTATGCCACATTTGTAGAAGAGCTAACACTAAAATTTTAGAAACAAACAGTCTGAACGAAATCAATAAAAGATTTGATACGTCCATTTCGAACAAAGACAAGATTGAGTCCAATTCCACCAGAAGGAAATGCTGATGGCTCCAACCGGTTGTCGATGACTGTCTTTTACCTTTATTTCTGTCTATTCTTACATATTATTAATGCAATGTTTTTATTATTTATTTTCATTGCGAACACTTCTGTAAACTAGTCTAAACGCAGTATATACATTTAATTATTATATTCTGAAAAGGAAGTGGTCACCAAAATGTACATCGATTTAATAGAGAGCTCGACTAGAGACTAAGTTAAAGTTACAAATAAGTTTATTACTTTTTATTTTATTTTTAGTATTTATGATACTCTTAATTTAAATCCAAAAAAAAGGTATATAAAACGAAACCAAGGAATGTGACTGAATCGATTCAGTCCATTAAAACAATAGGTGAGATGATGCCGTAATGAATAATTTTTTGATCATGTGTCGCATATGCGGTCATTTACGGTCCATTATCTTTAAAATCAATTAGTTATATAGGGTGGCGCACAAGTAACGTTAACGGCGACTATATTGAATGCGTTCTTGTGCATCATTTGGTTTTAACTCGTGAATCAATTGCATCTTATATGGGAAAAGATGTAAAATATGTAAAATTCTTTGTAAAGACCGTCTAGACATCTCTAACTGCTGAAAACGTCTCTTGGTGGAAGTTTCGGGGTTTTCCTCAATACTTGCTTGCACTCGAGCAATAATCACTTCATTTCGAACTGCACGAGGTCTTCCAGTACGCGGAAAATCACAAAGAGCCCCTTGTTGTCCAAAACGCTGAACCAATCGCTGGTAAATTGTAGGAGCGCTAGGAACATTCCAAACATAAAAGAAATTTCGATATGATCTGAATAATCGAATGCTGTCGTTCAAAGTAAAATTGAACAACATTGGTTCTTGGTTTTGTGCTGAGTCTTTCCATCATAAATTTCCCAAATATTATTTAGTAAACTCTGTAAAGAGACGAAAAAACAAGACTTAAACAAAAAAAGTATTCAGTGATCAAATCTTAACGTTGCTTATGCTCCACCCTATATACTTGTAAAACAAAATTAAATTTTCTATACAATAAAAAAATGAATGAAATACATTGATTAAAAAAACTGGTTATTTGAATTTTTTATTGTAGTGCAATTGGTGTGCGACCCTGTATAACTCAATTATCACAAACTCTTGCCTATGCAGGTGTACTCGTATATTGTGGCATATCCCAGTAGAAAAAGAGTGTCCAGGGAACTGAAAAAGATCCGCTGATCGTGGTCCAGAAGTGGTGAAAAATAGTAGAGCTAATTAAAAGAAAAAAATTGACCGCAAATGCGCTGAATTCGAATCTGGCATAAAAAGTGGGCTATCATGTCTTGTTCCTTTTTTGTCGAATGCTGGCAATACTGTAAAACAGTCAATACTGACACTACAATTTCACAATTATTAATTTGGGAGCAGCCTACATTGATTCTAAATCTTCATAAAAGTAGCATTTAAGCATGTCAGGGAGATCGTGTGTTGCTGATTCAAGCTACGAGTATATTTGCTTTATGTGTGGTGAATATTTGGTTGCTGTCAGAATCTTAAACAAATCCTGGACACCGAAAATGTCTTCCAATAGTTGCAAAACTGTTGTATACAAGAGGTCAAATAGCAAGAATATCTATTTCGATTTTTGAATTCAGAGAGAGAGAGGAGAGAGTGAAGAAAGCAACCACCAAACCGATTGTTATTTCTGTTTAAGAAAAGTTGCTGGATTCAATACGAAAAATCGAAAAAAATATTACTTACGTGAATGTCCCATCGGTTTCCAAATTAGTTCAGCGTCCACCGAATGATCCATTACCAGTCATTCCCAATGCTACGAGTAGTGAGTCCGAAACATCTTTCACCAGTAATGGTAGTTTGTATCAGGCTGATGATGAACGTCATTTAGTGGCTTAAGCTGAGCTGAATGATCTAATTCGGTATTTACATTTAACGAAGCAGGACGCTGAATTACTAGCTTCACGCGTGCAGAATTGGGAACATCTTGCATCCTTAAACGTACAAGTTCTTTTTCAGTTCCTTAAATTAAATGTAAGTTTACATAAAAAAACTTGTTAACATTTTATTTTTTGACATTTTTGGTTTTTGTCTGCAAATTGTGGAATTCTTTTCAGAAATACAAAATAATTTGTCAAAATTTTAATTTTTAGGCGTTTTTGGTTTTTGTTTAAGAATTGTGGAATTCTTGTCAGAAATATTAAAAAACTTGTTGTTGTTTTATTTTACTTATGACTAAGACAAAATGTCATAGCACTCAATGCATAAATAAATAAATATTATAGTGTCACTTTTATTTGTTAGAAATTTCATATTACCTACCATTAAATTGTCTCCATTCTGCATATTTCAATGTGCTCTGAATGAACTTCTTAAAAATCATCTTGTATCCATTTCCCCTCACTACTTCTCATCATACACGTTTCTTAAAATATTCTTGGATTGTTATCAGCAGTGTATAGCAAGCCTTTCTCTTTTTAAATCGGATACGATATGAAGAAAATGTTCTAAAAATTATATAGGATATACTCCAAATTCAAGTGTATCCTTGTTGATTAATACATCTTTCGTTTAGAATTTATGTGAAATGTCAACACCATTCGAACACGTGGTTTCCGAAACAATTCGGACTTTTATTTGCTTTATAATTGGCAAAAAGCTGTACAAAAACAGAGCAAACAAATTTGTTCTAAATTGCATATCTCCCAAGCTAGGAAAACAATTTAAAAAAGCATATTTTTAAGGGCTAACCGATGATGGACTTTGTAATCGAATCAGCATAGTGATTTTGGTATTAGAATAAAATTTTGTCAAACTCGAAGTATCACAAATAAGCTCACTGTGCGGCTTTGGTTATACCTGGAGTGCTGAACATAAGTTCTGTAACACTTCAAAGAAGTCTGTGTGACGTTTCGGTCAAATCGTTATCTTTTTTTTTTATCGATTATCCTCACTGTGTAAAGTCCGAGTTTGCAGCCATTTGTCCATTGAGTGGTTTTAAAAGCGTCGGCCTGGCAAGGCTGTCAGCTGTTAAATACCAGTCGTCTAAAGTGTTATTTATTTGGCATTTATGCATCGTTTAATAACCGAAGAAGACGTAAAATTGCTTAAAACTCACTACAAAAGTGGTGATTCAAACGCGATTCAACACGATCGAATTTGGTTTTATTGCATGAGAAGTTTCCAGAAAGCGGAATTTCACCTTTTGGCAAAGTCAATTGGCCACCAAGATCATGCGTTATCAGACTTTGTGTTAGACCGTGTTTATGCGGATACTCCCCAAATGCACCGTTCGAAATGTGCGAAAAAGTAGTCGAAAACTACCTCAAAAAGATCCACTGCTGCGACCAATCCAGGGGCGGTCATTTAAATGGCATTGCATTTGATACATAATGGCAATATCAAAGCATTATAATGGAATAAAAGTTTAAACGAAATTCTGTGGTCACAACCCATAACAGCCTAAGTCTGTTTTTCAATATTTTCAGTACAGGAGTTTAAAGTTTTGAATCTTCACTGAAAATCAGGAGAAGGCGTTTTTTGGAAAACTTTGCTACAGATTCCAAGGAAACGAATTTCTTTACTTAGTTGTTAACAAAAAATAGTTGTTTATTCTCGCAGTCAAAAGATATTATCGAAAAAGACACTTAAGCTCTTATGAATTGTTGAACGAAAGAAAGTCAAAAAGTTCAAGTTGAGTTAGGCTATTATTCCAGATTAAATAAAAAACTTTAAGTTTGCAGAAAGACCTTAACTCAATTTATGTTTATCAAAGAACGAAATTGTAATTCGGAATAAGAGCTTAACTCAAGTTAGGAAAATAAAATTGTTTCTTTATTTTTTTGGATTAACGACTTAAGTTGATTTAGGCAATGATGAAAAAATAATGTTTATATTTGTTGTAATTCTAAATTGACTTAGGCAGTTATGCCAAAACAGTCATTTAGAAAAATAACTTAAGCTATTAGGTTTTTTAGGATTAATTGCCTTCCTAGAAGAGATACAAACATGAAAAATTTAGAGCAAATAAATTTAGATACGCTGAATACGATGGTGCTAATAACTCAATTGTGTCCTAACTTGAGTTAGGCTGTTACGGGTTGTGACCGCAGAATTATAGCTTTATGTGTGTTTTATTTAACTTTACTTTTGAAACCGAAAAATGGATAACCCAGTATCACTTTCTTTTGAAAGGAAATTGATTTCTATTTAGGGAGTAGGTGTATATACATACAACTGATGATGTGACAACAGCACCAATTCAGACACTAACGGCACGGAGATACGGAATTGATAATTATTACAACAAAAAAAAAAAAATTTAAATTTTTTCAATTTGAAAACGTCTTCTGATCTTACAGCTGCTTTCTGTACTCTTCTGCATTCGTACACTACACCAACTTATTATTTTTTGCACACAATTAATTGTTACTCTAAATTTGTTTGTTAGAGGAAGCATTTAGACTCAACATAAAAACCTCAGATTTTGTTACCTAGTGTGGTCTTTAGATTACCTAGAGTGAGTGTTCGAGGGCGGTACCAAAAGTAGCAGAAGACACAAAAAAGTTGAGAAAATTTTTCTTTATTTTTCATCATAATCTCCTTTTCCAGCGATATTCAAAAGCTTCTATACCCTATTTATAGCAGGAACTGCTAAACTCCTTAAAATAGCCATAAACCGCAGACTCCACCTGCTCATTGTTGGCAAATTTTTTACCAACGAGCCATTTTTCCAAGTTTGGAAATAGAAAATTGTCCGAGGGACAGAAATCTGGCAAATATGGTGTTTGATGAAGTAGTTCGAACTTTAATTCATTACTTTTGGTCATCGCAATAGTGAATGTGTGAACCGGAGCTCTGTCTTGATGAATCAACAGTTTCTTTTTCGCCAAATGCGGCCTTTTTCCATAATTTCATCACCTGACCGCTGCAATAAATTAGCATAATATTCGCTGTTGGTGCTGCCAATATCTTCCTGGAGAATCAATAAAAATAATTCCATGCGCATCCCAAAAAAACATACACCATGACCTTGCTTACAGATGGAATCATCTTCGCCTTCTTTGGATACGATTCTGCTACTCCAGTCCACTGCTTTGTAGTGGCAAATAGGCACAAAAATTCGGCTTTATTGAGGCTTTTGCTCTATTGAGAGCAAGCGCGGCATCCATCTTGCGTACAACTTTCTCATTTCGGTCAATATACGATGTGTAGCGCTTTCTGAAATGATGTGGATGTGTGAACTGGAATATTATCTTGAGGAAACAACACTTTTTTCGCCAAATGCGGCCTTTTTCCATAATTTCATCACCTAACCGCTGCAATAAGTTAGCATAATATTCGCTGTTGATGCTGCCGATTCTTTTCTGAAGATAATCAATAAAATTAATCCAATGCGCATCCCAAAAAAAAAAAAAATACACAATGACCTTGTCTGCAAATGGAATCGTCTTCGCCTTCTTTGGACACGATTCTCCCATTCCAGTCCACTGCTTTGACTGTTCCTTTGCTTGAGGTGCGAAGTGGGCGACCGATGTCTCATTCATGGTTATAAATCGGAGCAAAAATTCGTCTTTATTGCTGTGAAACATCGACAAACACTCTACTGACACTTCTTCATGACGCTATTTTTGCTCTATTGAAAGCAAGTGCGGCATCCATCTTGCGTACAACTTTCTCATTTCGGTCAATACACGATGTGTAGCACTTCCTGAAATGATGTGAATGTGTGAACTGGAATACTATCTTGATGAAACAACACTTTCTTTTTCGCCAAATGCGGCCTTTTTCCATAATTTCATCACTTAACCGCTGCAATAAGTTAGCATAATATTCGCCGTCGATGCTGCCGATTTTTTTCTGGAGATAATCAATAAAACTAATCCACTGCGCATCCCAAAAATACATACGCAATGACCAATGGAATCGTCTTCGCCTACTTTGGACACGATTCTGCCATTCCAGTCCACTAATCTGACCGTTCCTTAGTCTCAGGTGTGAAGTGGGGGACCGATGTCTCATCCATTGTTATAAATCGGCGCATAAATTCGGCTTTATTGCGGTGAAACATCGACAAAGACTCCACTGAAACATCTTCATGACGCTATTTTTGCTCTATTGAAAGCAAGTGCGGCACCCATCCTGCGTACTGCTCTCTCATCTTCAAATCTTCTTCTTCTTTTTGAAATTCCTATCATTTCAGCTAGCTTACGTAATTTTAGCCGACGATCATCAAATACCATTTTGTGGCTTTTCTTAACCATATCTGGCCGACCAATATGGTCGGCCACTACGGTGTTCGTGTGGGCAACTTGTACGGCCTCGTTTAAACTCCGCTACCCAACATTTTACAGTCATAAACGAAGGAGTGGACTCCCCCAGAATAAAATCTAGCTCGTCCTTAATATTGGTTGGACTGAGACCTTTCAAATGTAAATATGGAATTATAAAACGGTGACTAATTTTGTTCATGTTTACAAATTTAGTGAGATCGTTTACTTTTGATAGCTCAAATAAAATTTCTAAACAAAGTGGCCCCTCGAAACTTAAAATATGTGTTTTACAGGGTGCTCATCGGGAACGTATACTACTTTGTTTGTTTATAATTTTTGATTAAATGAAAGAGAATGGATCTTATATTGATACATTTTTTATTTAATGTCGGAGATTATGTATGGAATACAATATCAGATAAATATCTCACAAATGCGAGCCCTTTTGATCACATTTTTCATTACATTCTCACACATTTCACGCGGTATTTCATTAATCTCATCACGAATATTTTGTTTGACTTGCTCAAACGTTTCTGGTTTGTTTGCGTAAACCATGCTTTACAGATATCCCCACAAAAAGAGCAATAAAATCAGGCGACCGTGGAGGCCAATCAACATGACCATTTCTTGAAATAACTTATTGTGGAAAGAGGTCTCGCAGTAATTCTATTGTAATCCTGGCTGTATGCGATGTGGCACCGTCTTGTTGATACCACATGTTAATCAAGCCCAAAGCAAGCAGTTGTGGCGTTAAAAAGTTTTCAATCACATCACGATATCGCTCCCCATTGGCAGTTACCGTTACGCCGTTTTCAGTTGCAATGAAGAAAGGGCCAATGATTCCTCCTGATTAAATTGCACACCAGACTGTCACTTTTAATAGATGCAAAAGTGACTGATGAATAATTTGAGGGTTTTCCATTGCCCAGAACCGAATATTCTGTTTATTCGCATATCCATTCAAATGAAAATGTGCCTCGCGACTCATTATGATTTTTTCATAAAAATCGGAGTTGTCATGGGCGGGCTGTAACATCCTATTGACATCTTTACGGCGGCGTAAATGGTGTTGTGGAAGAAGCTCTTGTGTCAACTGAATTTTAAATTGAATCAAATGCAAATCTTTGTGCAAAATTGTAGTCAAATTTGCTCTTTAAAGACCAAACTCCAGAGCACGGCGTTGAATTTAGTTTAATGGATTGTTTTGAACACTTTCTTGAGCAGCAGTAATATTTTAAGCCGATCTTGCAGTGCACTGTGGTCCATGCTTGGCCTTATCAGCTACAGAACCTCTTTCTTCAAAATCATTCACTACACGGTAAATAGTGCGTCTTGTTGGCACATTGTTTCTCCCAATAATTTCACGTAACTTTCTCATTGACACAGTAATCGATGATTGATTTCGATAAAATGTTTTTGCGATTAAAACACGTTGGTTTATCGAATATTTTTCCATAATAAATTTGTCACGTCTCTACTTCACGACTGCCAAATGTGAACTGTCAAGACTAATGTTTAGCAAAGTGGCGACAAAACAAAGTGGTATGCCTTCCCGGCGGACACCCGTATAAGGTTGCCATTTTTCACCAAATAATTTTTTTCGAACTACTGACATCATCTATTCGTGAGGTCTACTAAAGTTGGAACCGCCCTCGTAAATGGAAATGATTGTAATGTGGAAAAACTTTTTTGTTTAGGCCACAATAAATAAACATCCTCTTGTCTATAAAATTGAACCCTGCATCAATTAGCAGATTACTCATACGCCCAGTTACATCGTGTCGAACTCCATTTACTGTCGACAAAAGTCTTTTATAACGTTTCTTATTGCAAAAGAAAAAAAAACACAAACTTTTCAATGAAATTAAACGGTTAACAGTTAACAATCAATCAATCTTGAGAACGTTTTACTCCAAAAATAAAGCCGGTTAACTTAACGTCCTCCGTTTAAACCAAATCAAGCCAATGTTAGTGTGTGTTGGTTGGTCTGTTTGCTCACATAATTTATTGTATTAGTTAGCCATGTTTAAGTTATTTCTGTTACAGTTCCGTTCGCTTTGGCTAAGTTTCTTACGTTTCTGCTCTGGGTTAACTCACTTTGAGTTGCAGCTAAACTTTGATACGTGTGTCTGTGCTGGGCTTTGATTTTACTTCTTGTTTTAGTTTTTATGGCTTTTTGATATGTGGTTGTTGTTGCCGATTTGTTGCAAACTGTTACGTTTTTTTTGTTGTAGTTGTTTTCCTTCTCCTACTTCTTCTGGTGGCGCTGCTAGTTTGGCATTATGTGCGAGACAAGAAATGAAGTCATGGCTGAAGTTGACTTAAGTTTAATGTCAATGTCAACGGCGGCGCATTGCCAGCAACTTAACCAAGTACAAGTAAAATGCAGGTTGCCAACACCAGGCAATGCGGTGCGAGGCGGTGCAGTGTGGATAGTGGCACTATCGGTGATGGCGTGGCTATGACGCTACCAAAGAAACACGGAAGAAGTGGACGGTCTCTCTGTCGCTCTGCTGCTATAACGGCGGGGTTTTGTGGTAACCATGAAGTCATAGTTGGCTCGCATATATGAAGAGACATGACTTCCACCACACATTGTGGGGCGAGGCATTTCATTTGCTGGGGGTTTTAATTAAAACTCAAGTTATTTAATGCAACTTCAAGTGTTATCGCTGCTGGTGCTGTGTAAAAATAACTGTAACGTTCTTAATGCGGCTTTCAGTTCGGTTGAGCCTTAAATAGCAAATGGTTTCTTTATCGTTTCATGCAATAATAGCATGAAAGGATATGACTTTATGGTATTTTCCAGTTAGTTAGTTTTTTTTTTATTGTTAATTTCTAACCACTTTTAGTCTCTGTGCCAAGGTGTAAGGCGCGCCGCAACTCAACGAAAATGTCTTGACCGCCATGGGTTAAAGGAACAAGTTCAATGCTGGTGAGGTTTATGGTAAATTTAGAATTGCATGGATTTTATATAATACAAAATATTCCAAGCCGAGTAGCTTTTAGGCAAAAAGCGACGGAATTAGTTATTACCAGAAATACATTGAAGCATTAGGCGTCAAGTTATGATAACTAACACCTGACTACAGGTTATGGGGAGTCATTTATATGAGTTAATCCAAAGGGTGACTTTTTAATTGTAGTTTTTTCAAAAATCGAATAAAATACTCACATTTGCATCATATATTAAAATTTGTTATTGCAATCAATAAATTGGTTTTTGTCATTTAATTTTTAAAAATAATTTCATGTAAATGTTGTCCGCGGCTCCGTCTCAAAGTGTCCATTCGGAACGTCCAATTTTTCGTCACTTTTTCGAGCATTTCGGTCTGTATTCTACGAACAACGTGTGTTATGTTATCCTGTAAGCCTTCAATATTGTTCGGCTTGTCCACATAGACTAACGACTTGACATAACCCCACCAGAAATAATCAAGAGGCCTTAAATCGCAAGATCTTATGGGCCAACGCACAGGGCCAAATCGAAAGATAAGCTGCTCACCAAATTCATCCCTCAACATACCCATAGTTTCACGAACAGTGTTGCATGTTGCACCGTCTTTATGAAACCACATGTCAACCAAGTTCAACTCAGCCGTTCGCCGTTGACGGTAACGTTTCTTCCATGGTCGTCTTTGGAGAAAAATGGACCGATGATGCCACCAGCCCATAAACCACACCAGACTGTCAATTGGCATGTGGTTGTTCGTCACTCCAGATGCGACAGTTTTGCTTGCTTACGTATCCGTTCAGCATCGCTGAATACAATTTTCCGATAAAACAGCGGATATTCATTGAGCTTTTGTAAGACCCATCAACCAGAAATTAGACGTTGTGGTAGGTCATTCGTCATTCCATGACGAAATGGCAGAGTATACTGTACACTTTCCACTTTGGCAGATGACATTTGGACGCCATTAGCAGCCAGTGCTGCCAAACAGAAAACCTTAAGTCTTAAAAAATCACCCTATATACATACCTAGGTACATATGTAGATGTTTGGTTCCAAGTTTAAAATTAAATAAAACACATACAAAGCTACGGTTTCGATAAAATTATAATGTCATTTAAATGACCGCCTCTGGACTACCTATAGTTGCAGCTGTGGATCCTTTTGAGGTTTCACCTGCACCATTTTCAAAAACATACTGCCCAATGACACCTCTAGACCATAATGCGTACCAAAAAGTCCCTTTTTCGGATGCAATGGTTTTCACTTCTGTATTCTCCGAGCCCCATATGTGACAATTTAGCTTATTAACGTAACCACCGAGGGAGAAATGAGCTTCATCGCTGAAGAAAATTTTGCTCGATTGAAAGCTCACGTTTGAATCATCAGTTTTGTAGAAGATTTTAACTAACTTTTTTACGCGTTCTTCGGTTGCTAAACGATTCATATTCATTAAATTAATAACGCTTTATATGACAGGTATTTAACAGCTGACAGTCTTGCCAGACCAGAGCATCAAAAATAAAATTAAGCTATATTTCAAAAATGAAATGGATCAGATGGATCCATTGAATAGGTCGACGGAGAATCAATTAAATGCAAATTAGTTGCAAAACAGTGTAATTTTGAAATTTTTCAAATTGTAAAATTTTTCAAATTGTAAAATTTGTCAAATTGTATTTTTTTCTAACCATCCTCAACCGAAGAATTAAAAATAAGATAAAAATAAAAATAAGAATTAAAAATAATGGGAAAATCATAGACAAACTACACAAACTTTGACCAATTTCTAAACTACTTGCCAAAGATTGAATAACATTGACTGCGTAATCGCGCTCTATCTGCTAGTGCACTTAGAAATTGCCCGATTTAATTCAAATATTCCCAGGTTCATAATTTTCATTCAATTGTTCTACATTCCGTTCACTTTGGTAAGACAAAGGCGTTTAGGAAACTTAGTTCTAAGCAAGATAATGAACACAATTGTCAAGTCACTTAAGGAGTACAATACAAATTGACTAATTAAGAACAAATTCTCTATAATTCCCCTATAACTTTAAGACAGAAAACATCAGTTGTGTTCATAATTTAGTTTTTGTTTGAAATTTTGTCCCTACTGGCGTTCAGGAAACATAGTTCTTAAATGAAAATGGACCCCATTGTCAAGACACTTAGGGAATATAATACAAATTGGCCAATTAAGAACAAATACTCCATAATTCCCCTATAACTTTAAGACAGAAAACATCAGTTGTGTTCATAATTTAGTTTTTGTTTGAAATTTTATCCCTACTGGCGTTCAGGAAACATAGTTCTTAGAATGAAAATGGACACCATGGAAATGGAGTCGCCAATACAAATTGGCCAATTATGAAAAAATTCTCTATAATTCCTTTATAATTTTAAGACAGAAAGTTCCAACTGTGAATATAATTTAGCTTTTTTTTATATTTTGCGTTTGACGAACTAAGGGACGTTTGATAGAACTAAAGGATTCACTAAGCCTCGTGAATCTTCCTCCTCGTGCACTTTTGCGCCAATGGAAAGGCATGTTGGGCGATGATAACGTGAAAGTCATTCTATCTGATTGAAACTTTTATGCTGGTTTCTATTTTATTTTACTTTCGATTTTGTAGTATCAAATATGTTTTCGGTTAGACGCACTCAAACAAAAAAATATCGTACTAAATTTGAGCCAAAACGTACTCAAAATAAGTATGCCAAATCTACTCAACACTAAATTTTTACTTGAAATGAATAAGTAAAATTTAAATTAACTAAATTTAACTTGATTTGAGTACACGTGAAAATACATGCGCAATTCCAAAAATAATCAAAAGTGGCGACCTTATAAGACAAACATTTTCATTTCATGGCGCCACATTGTTTAATATTTTTTATTTCAAAATTAAACGATTTCTGTGAATTTGTAAACATGTAAAAAATTGGTCAGCGTTATATAATTCAATATTTCCCTTTGAAAGGTCTCAATCCAATCGACATTAAAGACGAACTAGATTTTCCTCTGGAGGACTCTGCTCCTTCGTTTACGACTGTAGAATACTGGATAGCAGAATTTAAATGAGGCCGTACGAGCTGCCAAGACGAACACCGTAGTGGCCGATCAATTGAGGTGTACACTCCAGACATGATTATACAAATCCATAACATAGTATTGGATGATAGTCGGCTGAAGGTGCGTAAGCTAGCTAAAATGTTAGGCATTTCCAAAAGCAATATACGAGGTGTGTTCAAAAAATAATTATTGAATAGAGGTGATTGCGGTCGAAACTTCCAATTATTTTTTAAATTTCAATTGATGTGTTTTGAATTTCAATTGATAAGATTCGAATGTCAATTGATGTATTTTGAATTGCAATTGATGAGATTCGAATTTTATTTGACGAGTTTCGAATTCCGATTGATGTGTTTTGAATTTCAATTGATGTCTTTTGCATTTCAATTGACGTCTTTTGAATTTAACTAATGTCTTTCAAATTTCAAATGACCATTTTGAATTTCAATTGATGGCTTTTGAATTTCAAATAGAAATTTTGATTTTCAATTGATGTCTTTTGAGTTTTAAATGGAAATTTTGATTTTCAATTGATGTGTTTCGAATTTCAAATGAAATTTTTGAATTTCAATTGGAATTCTTGGAATTTCAATTGGAAATGGTGTAGAATCGTAATAATATATGTTTCATTATGTTGCATCAGAGAAATACAATCAATTTAGGAAAAAGATACAAATTTTTAATGTATTTCGTATAAATTTACATTATTAAAACCGAAACAAAAATAAACTTTAGAGAAGGTTTTTGATATATAAAAACTTTTTCAATGATTTTTGATTTTTCGCTGATATATTAGAAAGAATTAGATTTTGACGGAATTCAGTTTAATGTCCAGACCAGATAATCCGCACTTTGATTCTGAGTTGTCCTTGCTGATTGTTCATATGGTTTTATGAGCAAGTGCTTCCTTTTTGGAGGGTTTGATAATAAAAGTAAGAGATTATTGAGGAAAATCAGCAAATGCCAATCGTATGATGAATTTGCTAGTTTAGTCTGCCTTCTCCTGTAAACCGGAGCACCATAATATAATTGTTTGAAATTAATATTTCGTATCCTAGCATTTGATTGCATTGACGAAAACAACCCAGCCATAGGATATCGCAACATGCTATGCCTGTTGTTATAAACGGTTCTACCGCAATTACATACTGACTTGCCGTCATACTATCTTGACATGAACTTAACAATTTTTAATGAGCTGCTCAATAATAATCAACTGAAATATTAAAATGCCATTAATAGCATATGAACCGTAATCCCCGCCAGTGATGATTAAGGGCACTGCAATCATATAACGTAGTGGATAAGAACACCTGATACAGCGGAAACATGTACGAGCACAAGTCCAATTGGTGATTTAAAGTGCAATAGTAGATACAGGCACAGGTCAAAGACACGCAATATGAAATCACAATTGAAGCTTGTAGTATTTAATATTATACTGACGCTGCCATTCCCCAACTTCCTTTTGATGTGTCGACATGACGTCCTTATTCCTCTTTAAGTTTGGGTAAATCGATAAATTGATTGCGTAATGAAAACAAGTCGCAGTCCAAATTGCCGTGAGGCCGGTTTCCAAGCAGCTAAAGGAAAAACAACGAACCATTACGACATTCTTGGGCAGCAAAGCTGAACTCTTGTATACCATGAAAATATGAGGTATTTTGATATTCTGCTATTGCCTGCTATTTCCAGCAATGACAACAAATCAATGTGAAATCTAAAAAAAGAAATAACTGCAAAACTATGTTGGCAAATATTCAGACATTCAAAATGGAAATGAGGGGAGTTCTAGCAAATGGCAAAATATTGCGAAGATTTTAAATAAAAACTAAGCATTCGTCGAAGGGGAAAGATAAATTTTGGGTTTGCAAAATGCCTTGGGGATAGTATAATTGGGTCGCTGAGCAACAGGTTGAGATGAAGTAGCACCATTGGTGGATGATTTGGAAAATCTAAGACGATTTAATTAAGTTCCATGACTGACTGTGGCACGGTGCGTAGTACACATTAGCATCGTTCATATGATCGTGGGTTCAATCCCGCGTAGGAACACCTATAATTATTTGAGTGGCGGTCCCCTCAATGTATCCGACGAACACTTCGAGTAGTCGAGTAATCGACAAGTCCTGTAAATTCTTCTCAAAATGCCACCTTTAGAATCGAAGTTAATTTGTAGATCCTGTTGAGTGAATCTAAAAATAGAATGCCTGTGAGCTCACCAAATATTGGATGCTCTCCCTTATACCGGGTTATCCATTTCTTTAAAAGTAAAAAGTTTTAAAAGTGAAGTTAAATAAAGCACATATAAAGCTATGATTTCGATGAAACCTTTATTTCATTAGAAAGTTTGAACTTTGCCATTATATGTCAAATGTAATGTCATTTAAATGACCGCCTCTGGATTGGTTACAACCGTTTATCATTTTGAGGTAGTTTTCGACCACTTTTTCGCAAATATCGGGCGATATCTCGGCGATAACTTGACAAATGCTGGTTTTTAAATGATCCAATGTTTAGGATCTTTGATGTAGCCCCACGCAAAAAAAGTCTAATCGCGTCAAATCGCATAATCTTGGTGACCAATTGACGTCGGGAAATTACGCTTTCTGGCAACTTCTCATGCAATAAAGCCAAAGTCGGTTGTGTGGTGCGGTTCGTGGCACCGTCATATTGAAACCGCATTTCGTCCAGTTCATAATCTTCAATTGCAAGCCAAAAAAAGTCAGTTATTGGTTGTTAAACGATGCATATTCGTAAATGGCAAATGTTTTACTAAATAAATAACACTTCAGGTGACAGGTATTTAACAACTGGCCGGCGGTTACGAAACCACTAAATGGAAAACCTTGTATGTACAATATCTGATATATACCATATAGACTACACGTATATACTATACATATATAGGTACTGGTATATACTATGTATACTGTATATAATACTGTATACATATATACTATGTACTATTTATTCTACCATATTTACAATGTATATGTATGTATACTATACTATAAGGTACTATACTCGTATATGAAATTTCAATCCAAGTTTTTTGTAATTTAGGACTTTGAGTTATTTTATTAACTCCAGACACACTGTGGCAAAAGAAGTGTGCAGGCGCAAATGTAGACAGATGAGTAGTTGATATGGCACGATAATACAGTTGACCACCTGTATCAAATCAAGCGATATAAAGCGAGCGATAAAAAAACAAACATATACCACCGATTTTTATACGGACCTCGTAGAAACATAAAAAATTACTACTTACTAACTTAGATGGCTTACCTTATCAGTGTGTCTTTAGACCTGGTAAATCAACAACTGACCAGATATTTACACTACGACAAATTCTGGAGAAGACCTAAGAAAAACAAATTGCCACGTATCATCTTTTCGTCGATTATAAAGCTGCCTTCGATAGCTCGATACGGCAAAAACTGTATGAGGCCATGTCCGAGTTTGGAATTCCTACGAAGCTTATACGTCTTTGTAGGATGACGCTGACTGGCACGAAGTCTTCAGTGAAGATAAGTAAAGATCTATGCTAGTCTTTTTACACCAAACGAGGATTTAGGCAGGGCGACAGTCTATCGTGCGACCTCTTCAACATACTGTTGGAGATGATCATAAGAAAAGCTGCAGTTAACACGACTGGTACCATCCTTAATAAAAGCCATATGTTACTCGCATATGCAGATGACATAGACAATATTGGCAGAAAACTGCGAGATGTTACTGCAGCCTTCTCAAGCATCGATAAGGAAGCAGCAAAAATGAGTCTGATGGTAAACGAGGACAACACAAAGTTATTGCTTTCAACGAATAAAGAGTCTATTCGTTTGGGACGCTGTGTGAATGTTGACAACTATAGTTTTGAGGTGGTGGAAGAATTCATCTACCTCGTACCATGGAAATAAAGAGGAGAGTATTGCTTGCTAACAGATGTTACCATGGACTAAGCAAGGGATTCAATGATAAAGCTCTCTTTCGATAAACAATCAATCTACCTATCATGTTTATGGTGCAGAATCCTGGGTTATGACGCAAAGGAATGAATCAGTATTGACAGTTTTCGAGAAGAAAATACTCCGGAAAATATATGATCCCGTCACGCTTAACGGAGAGTATCGGCATCGCATGAACAATGAGCTATATGTGCTATATACCGACATCGACGTGGTCAAACACATTAATATACGGCGATTGTCGTGCGGATGGACTCAAATGCTCCGGCACGGAAAGTTTTCGACAACGAACTCGATGGACGGCACAGAAGAGGGCGACCAAAACTCCGTTGGAAAGGCAAGACTTTTGAGATACTATCGAAGCTTGGTGTGAAGAATTGGAGGAGAAGCGCAGAAGAACGAAGAGCTTGGAATTATTTTCTACGGGCGGCCTAAGAAGAAGAACTTAGATGGCTACAGAATAGAAATTTATATATATTCCACGCCTTCTTCAATTTATGGCACCAAATTCTAAAAGTGTTTCGAAAACTTTATCCTTCCACCGGAATTTAGTTCTCCTTTTTCTGAGCCACATATAGGGTTGATTTTTGAAAACTTTTAAAGCTGGCGCGTTTAGGTCCATCCACACAATTTAACCGAACCATCACAATCGCTGTATTTTGACAAACTTGAATACATGTATGTCGATATACAACTCATTGAGTTCAATATTCATAAGATATCAGTATTTTCTGTGAAAGACCATGCGGTCCACATATTTTTCGTAGTATTTTACTCTTGAAGATTTCTAAAACTGTTTCATCTGCTTGCGTCATAACACAGAAAACTTGGATCACACAGCAAGAGCAAGGTAAAAACCATGTTTAGTACAGTTGGAATTTTGTTTGACGAGGTAGAGATTTGTTATTTTATACCTTGTTTATGCCATAAAAGCATATTTTTGCAAGCAATGCTCTTCAGCCTGACATTACTAGTTTCATTTGCGACTGAACCAGGAAAAACTAATTCATCAACTACTCCAAAGTTGTAGTTGTCAACATTTACACAGAGTCAGAGAACGAATATATTGTTTATTTGTCGAGAAAAAAAAATTGGTTTTGCCTTGTTTACAACCAGACTGATTTTGGTTGTTTCCTTTTTAATGCTTGAGGAGACGGCAGTAACGTAACGCAGTTGCCTGCTTATAATGTCTATATCATCTGCTACTGAGGACGGTATCAGTCATATTTACAGTGATAGATTCACTAGGATTAAAAACTCACCGATAAGGCCTAACCAAGTCAAATGGAAACGGCTTTAATCTTTCACATATGTCATTCCACATAACTTTACGAGCAGTGGATAAAATAACGATATTGCAATAGTTGGTATAAACATTTGAATAGCCCTTTTTGAACACACTACGTAATACTTTTGGATTTTAATCATCAGGCATAGATTCTTTGAGCCTAGTCGTGTTAAGGAGTGCTTCCATTAGCACTTCAGAACCCGCTGCTGTATACCTGTTTTAACCGCGATACTGCTATTCTAATATTGTCTTGACTTGGAATTTATACTATGGTCAGTAGTTGGCGCTTTTAGAATTTTCACTAAGAATGTTTATTTTTAAACTTTGATTTCCATATTAGATTGAATGACAATAAATCTCAAGTATTAGCAAGTTTTTTCATGATATCGCACTCAATCATTTGTCTACATCACCCTATGGAAGTCTACTTTTTGGACACTGAACAGTCCAATTGATTTATATGTCAAGTGTTTAAGTAACAACAATCCAATGTAATACCACAAAAAAGGATACAACTATTTCACTTTTACTACGATATATACATAAATGCAAAAATGTTTATACCACATTCATATACTCTTCAACAACACACACATGAGGAAATGACAACACAGTTATTACGTTTCCCATTTCCATGATTCCTTTTTTAGTTCAGTTCTAATAAATGCGAGTAGTACTCGTATAATGTTAACTCCACTGCTGTTACTAATGTTGTCTCCTTTACCTCGTATCGTTTTCTAAGTTGTACATTTGCTATATTTATAGCTGTGTTTTTTCATGTACGTATTGGTTTACACATGAGTATTTGTGTACTATTTTGCAAAAACAAAATGTCCTAGAACTTCAACCGTAAATGTTTAGCATTCTGTCTTGTTCAAGGACGCCAGTTACTGTCCAAGTCCTTTTTATTGCAATTGAAATATTTGAAATATGATTCCCTATTCTCACTCGTCCATGTGGTGACCAATAAAAGCGAAATAGTCGTAATTTTCATGATTGAGAATAGAAATGTTTAAATAGCAAGCCGAATAAGAACATAAATTCAGATTTAATTACTTCTAACATTTAAGTACACAATTCGACAGGAAACTTTTTAAATATAATCAGGATCTTCGAATCTCAGTGCATCAGAGTTTTCATGGAGTTTTTGCTAATATGAAATTTATAAAACAAAATCAACAAGTTTGGACGACTAAAAGCAAAGCAATCGAATGGAAATTGAGACAATTCCCACTTCAATGTCGCACATGCATTACCAGGCGTGGAGTTCTTTGAAATTAAATTATTTTTCAAAGCCTTAGTAAATCAGTACAGAAATTTCAGTTAGGTCAGGAACTGACATACTTATATTTTAACCCAATTTCCTTCTAAATAAAAGTACAATAAAAAATGAAAATTATAAGTTTCTGACACTCTTCGTTTGGAAAATGCGGAAGGATAACCGATTTTTGCTAAATAGGCCAACCTGAATGTATAGGGTGGCGTATAAGTAACGTAAAGATTTGATCAATGAATACATTTTTTGTTTAAGTCTTGTTTTTTGGCCTCTGCAGAATTAGCTAAATAATACTTGGGAAATTTATGACGAGAAGCCCCAGCACGGAACAAAGAACTAAAGTTGTTCAATATTACTTTGAAAATCAGCATTCCATTATTCAGATCATATCGAAATTTCTTTCATGTTCGAAATGCTCCAAGCGCTCCAACAATTTACCGATTGGTTCAGCGTTTTGGGCAACAAGAGACTGTCTGTGATCATCCGCATGCTGGAAGACCTCGTGCAGTTCGAAATGAAATGATCATTGCTCGAGTGCAAGCAAGTATTGAGGAAAATCCCGAAACCTCCACCAGGAGACGTTCTCAGTAGTTAGAGATGTCTAGGCGGTCTTTGCAAAGAATTTGACATATGTTACATCTTTTCCCATATAAGATGCAATCGGGTCACGAGTTAAAACCAAATGATGCACAAGAACGCATTCAATACAGACGCCGTTAACATTACTTATGCGTCACCCTTAATAAGAGTACGAGTACGGTCGCAAAACTTGACGACCGAACAAATAAGACACAAACAAGTTGGGGAAAATGTTCTTTATTTTTCAACATAATCTTCTTTTAGCTCGATACACTTTGCAGCGATATTCAATAGCTTCTATACCCTGTTTATAGTAAGAACTGTCAAACTCCTTAAAATAGCCATCAACTACTGACCCCATCTCTTCTTCGTTGGTAACCCTTTTACCTTCGAGCCATTTTTCCATGTTTGGAAATCGGAAATAATTCGAGGGTGAATAAGATATATGATGAAGCTGTTCGAACTTTAATTTATTATTTTTGGCCCTAGCAATAGTTTATGTGTGAGCTGGAGTATTGTCTTGATGAAACAACACTTTCTTTCTCGCCAAATGCGGCCTTTTTTCCATAATTGCATCACCCAAACGCTGCAATTATCTGAAGATAATCAAGAAAAATAATCCTATAAGTATCCCAAAAAATAGACGTCATGACCTTGCCTGCAGATGAAACCGTCTTCCTCTTTTTTTGTCATGATTCTCCCATTCCAGTATACTGCTTTGGATGTTCCTTTGTCTCAGGTGTTAAGTAGTTGAGCCATGTCTGGTCCATGGTTATAAATTAATACAAAAATTCGCCAAGCACTCTACTGAAACCCCTTCACGACGCTGTTTTTGCTCTATTGAAAGCAAGCGCGGCACCCATCTTGCGTACAGCTTTCTCATCTCCAATTTTTGAGTCAATATACGATGTATAGGACTTTTTGAAATGCTTATGATTTCAGCTAGCTCAGGCATGGTTGAAAGTGCGATCACGTAATACCATTTTATAGATTTTCTTAACCGTTTTTGTATTGGACACCTCAATTGGTTGACCACTTTGGAGTTCGTCTTGCCAGCCCGTAAGGCCTCGTTTAAGCTCTGCTACCCAATGTTTTACAGTCGTAAACGAAGGAGCAGACTCCTTCGGCTTTAATATTGGTTGGACTGGTGCCTTAAAAATGGAAATATTGAATTACATAACGGTGAGCAACTTTTCCATGTTTACAAATTTACTGAGATCGTTTACTTTCAAATAAAAAATACTAAACAACGTGGCGCCTTGAAACTTAAAACATATGTTTTATAAGGTTGCCACTTTTCATGAAAATAATTCAAACTACTGGCACCATATGTACGCCAGGTCGGCCAGTGTTGGGACTGCCTTCGTACCATAGCAATGCAATATATTTTCATTCGCAGTATGCAAGCTTAATCTAATTAAATAAGGTAATTTGTATGGGAGGTGCCAAAGAAAGCGAGGTTATTCTGTCGATAATTTGTTCATATTTTATTCAGTATTATAAAGCAATAAAATTAATAATTTAAGTAACTTCCAGTAACTTACAGTGTAAAATCAAAATTTGATAAATCAAATAACTTATATAGGAAATAAAATAATGGGCGTAGCAACGTCGTCCATTTTCGTTTCAGAATACAGATTATCAAACGCTTTGGTCGAATTTGGTACAATCGATTGCAAGATATGAAGGTAAGAATATGTAGATTAAATCGGAAGGTACTAGAAGCGTTACTTGATCGATTTTTGCCCGATATTGCAGAAAATTGTAAAACAATGTGATGGATAAAAACATAGACCATTACAAATGACTAATTAAAAATCAGAGATGATTGATTGAATTTCGACAAATCGATCAATTTGTATGGAAGGTATCAGAATGAGTACATATTATTTTCATCCTGAAACTCTATTTTAGCAAATGCTCAATATGTGCCATATTTGAATAAATTTAAAGCAACCGATTGGAAGACACGATGCCAAGAACATATGAGTTAAATCGCTCATTTCTTTGGACGTACCAAAAGGGTGGGTCTCATCAGTTTATTCTTTTAAATCTCACCAAGAATTATGAAATAATGTAAGGGACCGAAGTTTCCCACAGGATACCTGGTGCATTTAAAAGTAATGTGAAATAATCTTATCTGGTAAAGCGAATGACTACAGGCGTTAAGGTCGAAACGACCTTAATTTATTCTCAAACTTTAAATGAGTAAGAAACCTACCTTTCTTGGCATGGAGGTTACGGTTGAGATATAATGTGCCCATTGGACCACTTTTGATAAGCTGAACTGGCGTTGTGGGATGAACCAAACGTAATGTTACGGTGCCCAAATTTGGATTGCTACAGGTTACGGATGAGCAGTTACAGGTAGGAAATTGAATTTTGGACAATCGGTCAATTTATATGGGAGATATAAGAAGGAGTGGCCGATATAGCCCATTTACAATCCTCGGCTACGATCTGGGAAATAATCTATAAAGATTTGTGGCAGTTATGGTGTCCACCAACCAGCCAGACAGACAGACAAAAATCGCTCAATCGATCACATATTGCGCATTCTATAGCATCTGCAGCATGTTGGGTATAAAAACCTCCGTTATGCAAATTTAGTATACCTCATGCTTGCCAGTAATAAGTTCGTCTGGAATTTGTTGGGTATCAAAAAAAAAAAAAAAATGATTTTGGATAATCGTCGTATCACTATTAGAGAGGTTGCTGATAATGACAAAATACATAATACACACAAATACAAAATACAGCGCCTACGTTGGCTGGATTATGGAGAGCGCATAAAGCGCAATGACCCAGTTTTTTAAAGTAGGGCCAAACCGTGGTATGAGACGCACTTCGAACAGTATATGGGGGATGACGTGAATATCGTGGGCTCCAGTTCCTCAATGGTACGTTTTTGATTTACGTAAACTTAAAAAAGAGTCTGCAAGTGTGAACTACGTGGGCACTTTACCGGCCGGAAGCGAGCATTATCCCCGAACAGAATGTTTATCGACATCAATGGAGCCTTTACTAGCCTTACAAGAGCCAAAGTCTAAAATGGTGACGATTGGGTTGGTCGGCTACTTTTACTTCTTGCGCGAATCGAATTTGCTCAATTTTAAGGAAACATCCTTATATGAAACACGCCAAATTGCTGTATACCACAAGGCAAGCTATTGGGAAGTGCGCCGAAGCAATTCATTACAGCTACCACTTACACTCTCAGGCTTCGCCGTTATATTTTCCTTAAAATGCGCTGGATGTGAGCTATTTTGTTACGTATTATGCAATAAGTGAAATTTGAATTGAAAATTTTCAACCGTACGAGGTGTGATCAAAAAATAACTGTTATATTTCAAAATGTTTTTATTTTTTCGTCAATTTCTATTTTATTTCCTTTAAAGTAGTCCCCCTCAGATATAACACACTTGTGCCAGCGTTTCTTCTAATCCTGGAAACACTTCTGAAACGCGCTTTTTGGTATCACCAACAGCTCCTGTTTCAATTTTTCTTTTATCTCCTCAATCATAGCAAAACGCTTTCCTTTCATCAGTGTTTTCAGTTTTGGGAAGAGGAAAAATTCAGTGGAGGCCAAGTCCGGTGAGTACGGTGGTTGAGGTATGATTGTGGTTTTGTTTTTGGCCAAAAACTCACGCACAAGCATCGATGTGTGAGCTGGTGCGTTATCATGGTGCAAAATCCATGATTGGTTTTTCCACAATTCTGTGCGTTTCTGACGAATTGCTTCGTGCAAACGGCGCATAATTTCAAGGTAGTATTCCTTATTGACCGTACGACCTTCATGATGCACGACGCCATTGCAATCGAAGAAATCAGTAGGCAAAACTTTTACAATTGATCGAACTTGACGTGCTTTATTCGGTCTTGGCTCTTCTGGACGCTTCCATTGGGATGATTGGGCTTTGGTTTTAATGTCTAGCCATACACACATGATTCGTCACCAGTTATGACCTTTTTGAGGAAATCTGGATCGTCGTTGACGACGTTCAACAGCTCCTGAGCGATGTCCATGCGACGTTGTTTTTGCTCAAAATTTTGCAATTTTGGAACAATCTTCGCTGCCGCACGTTTCATGCCTAAAACATCCGTAAAAATTGCTTGGCATGAGCCGAATGATATGCCAACATTATCAGCAACCTCTCTAATAGTGATACGACGATTATCCAAAATCATTTTTTTCACTGCTTCAATGTTTTCATCGGTGACCAGGACGAGCATCTTCATTGACATCTTCTCGGCCTTCCTTAAACCGGTTATACCACAATTGGACTTGTGTTCATAATAGACTCGCCAAACGCCACAGTCAAAATTTCGAATGTCCTTGCATATATATAATTTTATTTTTTACACAAAACTTAATACAGTTTCTTTGATCCATTTTTTCGAATAGTAAAAGATCGTGCTCTTCAAAACACGACTAGCCTTTTTATCTGTCAAAAATAAACTGTTAACCCAAAATGGCTGATATTGTCAACATATATAACAGACATGTGTACCAACATGACAGAAAAAATGCGAAAATAGATCATACGTAACTCAAGAAATTTGAAAAAACCCTTTTTTATCACACCTCGTATGTCAACTAATGTCGTAACATTAGCATGATCTTGATGCTCTCCCATGTCTTATTCATGCATGGAATTTCGTTTTTTTTTTTTAGATTTTATACCGAATTACGGCTTTGGTAGTCTAATTATGTGGGCCATTAGTTGTTCTAAGCGCACGAAGTTCACCCTTTGTAGAACGCTGGATTTCTTCGTGTGGCGGGCGAGGTCTTTCCCTGATGCAGTATCAAATAATACTGCCTAGAAACACTATGACAGCTTGACAGTTTGATTTGTCATATTATTCAAATTTGAATAAAATACGTTTCCCAATACTAATTCTGTTTTCTATCAGGATCTTTCGTTTTTAACGTTATTGGCGCAAAAATAGTAGTCTATAGTGGCACTGGATAGTTTACTTTTTACACAGTTATACTCGATTTAATAAAGTCTTGTTTGAAATTGTTATATTCAAAAACAAAACAATTGAGTTTTTCTCTCGAAATATATATATGATGACAGGAGTAGTATCGTATCAGTAGTATCGTTGCTTTTTCATTAATTTCTCCAATTTGTAAATTTGTATTTATAAGAATATAACATTTCTACATCTCTAACACAACAATTTAAAATCTAAAGTTATAACCGTACTGAACGAAGAGAGTGCAATTTATAAAGGGTGTCCCAACAAGAACGCAAGATTTAAATTTGGCGCCATTCGAAGTGTCATTGCTTGACATTTGAACAATTGTTATTGTTTGCTAGTAGAAGGTACGAGGTTAGTAAAAATGGAGCACTACACGAATGAACAACGCATTCTCGTTGTGAAATTGTTTTACCAAAATAGTGAAAGTTTTGCGGCTACAGTTCGCAAATTGCGATCAATTTGGGGTCACAATAATGCTCCAAAAGAGTCAAATGTAAAGAGATTAATCATAAATTTGCCAAAACTGGATCTGTTACTGTTACTGTTCGACCAGGTCGATCGACCGAAAATGTCGCAACTGTACGCGATGATGTCGCTCAAACTCCATCCACCTCACTTCGACACCGAGCTCAGCAAATTGGTGTCTCCAAATCCACTATTCAACGAATTTTGACGAAAGATTTGCATCTTCATGCATACAAAGTTCAATTGACTCAGGAACTGAAGCCAGCTGATCATGGACAGCGAAGGGAGTTCGTTAATTGGGTATTGGAGAGACAACATGAAAATGCTGATTTTGCCGATAAAATCATCTTCAGTGACGAGGCCCATTTCCATTCTGATGACTTCGTCAATAGGCAGAATTATCGCATTTGGGGTGAGGAAAATCCTCGAGTGATTCACGAGAAGCAAATGCATCCTCAACGCGTCACTGTGTGGTGTGGATTTTTGGCTGGGGGAATCATTGGACCTTTTTTTATGAAAATGAGGCCTGTCAAGTGCAAACAGTCAATGGTGTTCGGCATCGTGAAATGATAACCAGTTTTTTCGTGCCTAGAATTGAAGAAATTAATGTGGAGGGCATGTGGTTTCAACACAGGGTGTTGGGACACCCTTTATAAGAGGAAAGCAAACAATCTACTTTGTGATACTACACAAAACACTACTTCGGTAATAATAATAATTTTTAGTTTTCCACAGAAATTTGAAGAATATGACTTTACTGTTTGCTAAAACTGTTTAAAAGACATGTTTTTTGTTTTTCCTTCATTCCTCTTTTAAAGTATTCATATGCGTGGAGACAAAAAATTTGATTTCTTCTTATCATCGGATACATTTTATGCATCTTTGAGAATATTTATTATTGTTAAGAAATTTATTTTGGTTTTCTCACTCGCAATGTTTAATGCAATGGACAGTCTTTAAATGGAGACCCTTAAGTCAACTGGGGCAGCTTTGGCAACACTGACATTAGTTCTTTCAATTGCCACACACAAATTTTTGAAAATTATATGATATTTTACGCTATGAAATAGCAATAATCATTGTAATGTAATATTTGTGTCTTGTTTTATTTATTTATTTTTTTTTTATTTCTGGTGTTGTTTCTATTTCTTGTTGGCGCTTATTTGTAATACAGGCTATTCGTGCAGTTCGATAAGTTTAGTTAACACACTAAAGATAAAAAGTCCGATGAATTATTGGAAATAGTAAATGTTATAAAGTTAATTGCGACATAAAGTGGAGTCTACGACTACAAAAAGTTCCATTACCTATTTCTTAAATAAAAGAAGCAGAATTTTAAAAATGCGAGAAAACTACAAAATATTATTAAATATTATTATCCCACATAAGTGGGATAATATACATATAATATATAAAACACGCGCAAAACTATGATTTCGATGAAACCTTTACATCGTTATATTGCTTGGACCGTGCCCAATATAAAATGCCACTTAAATGACCGTCTCTGGATTGGTTTGCAGCATGGGATCATTTTGAGGTAATTTCCGACCACTTTTTTGCACATTTCGATCGGTGTCTTGACGAGTGCTGGTTTTTAAATGCTCCAACGTTTGACGATGCCCCACAAAAAAGTTTAATGGCATCAACTCGCATGACCTTGGCGGCCAATTGGCGTATCCAAAACGTGAAATTACGCTTTCTGGAAACTTCACATGCAATAAAGTAAAGTAAGGCTCGTGGCACCGTTTTGTTGAAACCACATATTACAGTTCATAATCTTCATTGATCTTCCGAATCTTCCGAAAAAATTCATGTGACCAGGGTCATATTTTAAAAAATTCGGTTCATTGACACCTACAGTTCATAAGCGCGCCAACAGTTACTTTTTCCTGATGCAATCACTTTTCCACAATCACTTCTGGGTTCTTCGAGCCTAATATGCCACAATTTTGCATGTTGACGTAACCACCGAGTGAGAAAAGAGCTTCATCGCTCAAGAACACTTTGTTCTAAAAATCAGCATTAAGAACCTGTTGCTGTAGCAGCCAATCAGCATATCTACGGCGTTGTGAATGGTCAGCCTACTTTAAATGTTGATTGAGTTGGACTTTATATGGATAGAGGTGCAAATCCAAATGCAAAATACACCATATTGAGCTGTAAGCCCAATTTCTGAGATTCCATGGATTCAACAAAACCGGATAATCCGCCATACTTTCACTAACAGAAGTGATATTATTATATGATGCACAGGACTGACCACATCTGTAACCTTTCCAGTCTCTTCAAATTTCTTTATAACCTTAATCATCCCATAATGCACGAAATGTGCCGCGTTTGAGTCACCACTTTTATAGTAAGTTGTAACTATTTTTACACCTTCGCCGTTTGCTAAACGAACCATATTCTTAAATTGCAAATCTTTCACTAAATATATAGCACTTTAGATGACAGGTATTTAACAGCTGACAGCCTTGCCAGACCGGCGGCTTTGAAACCATTAAGTAGATAACCCGTTTGATTTCCCTTCTCGATTAAAAATGTTGCCTTTTCATACATTACTTTGATCGGAAATTTTTGTTTTTTAGAATTTCTCAATAACTGATTCTAAAAGTTTATAAACTAATATGGCCCCCTCTCGCATTCTCTACTGCTAGCTACTGCTCTTAATTAGTGAATAACTGCCGCAATTGTTGAAAAACTACTGAAAATTTCCATTGTTTCAAAACTGAGCGCAGCCTTTGTATTGAATACCGATTTCGCAAAACATTTGCCACATCATCAATCAGCTCCTGATTTAGTAAGCTGAGTACTGCCACCATATAAACGAGTGCGTCAGAAACATCCTTTTCTCATGAATTATAGATTGCCTTAGCCAATTATTCCTATCAAAATGTGTATTTTTAAGGAGTTTTTGCTTGACTCAGTATTGTTTAAGTGCACATCATAGGTGGAGACCAGCAAAGAGAAACCACAGTTTTTTTTCGAAAAAGGTAAAAATAGTAAGTCAAGCGACTGAAAATGTGAAATGTGGTTACGGTTTTGATACTTTAACAAATTGTTTCATCCGGAACTATTCTGGAATTTTTAATGTCAAAATGGCACCACACTCTGGAAGATCACTTGTCGAAAACGTAGATAAAATAATAGAAACCGCGAAATTCGACCATTACGTAAGCAATGTTGCGATTGACCAGGAGTCTAACATTGCATAAAAAACCTTTTGGAACCACAGGGGTAAGGCTGAATACAAGAATGAGTTCGACTGAAAGGTACAACATGCGAGTGTATTGTTAAAATACCTTACTTTTCGACAAAACCGTGTTTCGAATTATTTTAAGAAAAAAAAACTTTTTTCAAAAATTTCGTTTTAGACTATTTGTCCAACTAAAAACCGAGTAAATCGGGTTTTTTAAGTTTTCTCTGTGGAGCGAGGTTAAAAGGAAAAATATATGCTTTTCTTTAGAAAATAAGCTTGATTGTGATTGATAATCGTACATTTTTTTCTGTATAATATGCAGAAAATTGCTTAGAAATTTCATATCATCAACCCTTGCACAGTACTCAATTCCATTTAGAAACTATCTCAGACAGTTAAGGAACAACCTGCCAACATTTCGTCACCAGCGGATAGTTAATATACAGCGTGGCGTACCAATTCTGCTACAATAAGAAATTCAAATAACAATCAATGTATTTCATTTATTTTTTTATTTTACAGAAGATTCAACTTTATGTTACACAACTATTTGCTTTTGAAGATGATAGACCGTAAATTACCTCTATGCTCACTCACGCATATGCGGTACCTGATCATGGGGGCCTGAAAGATTGAAGTCGTCATCGCCTTAATTATCGTTTTAATGGACTGCTTCCATTCAGTCAAATTCCACGGTCTGGTTTTGTATACCCCTTGCTTGACATAACCCCATAAAAAAAGTCTGATGCGACCTAATCAGAAAATTATTCATTGCGGGATCGCCTCAATTATTGTTTTAATGGACTGCTTTAATTCAAACATATTCCTTGGCTTTGTTTTGTACACCTCTTGCTTGACATAACCCCATAAAAATATGGGGTATAAGCAAAGATTCATGGGCCACTATATGCTCCACAAAATATTAAAACAGACTTAATTTTGTATTAACAGAGCCTCTGAACTCTAAGTTATAGGCGAAATCTTGGTTTTGGTCAAATTTACAATTTTTTATAAGAGACAAATCTAAAGTTTTAAATTAATTACAGTGAGACAGTCGTAGTGTCGGTATTTTAAAAATTGTGTTAATAGCAATATTTTGCAGTTTAAGATCATTCTGTGGATATCATCTAAAGGGGTAAATCAAACTGCTCCCATGCCACTAACTAAAATAGTCACATTTTAGATAAATCAAACATGTGAATTTAAAGTTACTTTTGTCACATCTTGCAACTCTAGCTCTGTATGGGAGAAGCCAAAAACTGCCGGTTAACATGTTCAGTTTCTGTCTTAAACTTGGGCATGGAGTCAGCAAAGATTTAAAGGTTTCACTTAGAGATTCCAAAAGTCATAATAAAAATATATTTTGAGGTTTGAGATAATTATTTTCACTAAGCGTCAAGCTAGCCGACTAGCAAGCGAGACACATAACATTCAATCGCGCTATGAAGTCATAAAACAAATTTCTTCTTAAGATACCTATTCTGTAATTTGCCTTCATTTGACCAGTACAGAAATTTCAGTAAGATAAACTGACTGTCGTTTTACCGAAATTCTGACTGATTATGGTTCAATTTCCATACAACAAAATAAGTAAGAAAGCATGTAAGTAAGTAATGAGGTAAAGAATTACACAGGAAAGATAATCAATTTCGGCAAATCGGTCAGTTGGATGTAAAGTCAAGGCATGACCAACTGTCAAACTTAGACATCTTAGCGAACCAAACAAGTTTCATATAGGATGATAGCCTGTCGTGCGACCTCTTCAACATATTTTGAAATCAAAAGCTATTTGCTATTTTTGTATATTTTTCATGTAGACATAGGGGCTGAAAACTTTAAGATGTTACTGCAGTCTTCTCAAGCTTTGAGAAGGAGTGAGCAAAAGAGAATCTGATGGAAAACAATGACAAAAGAAAATCAAGGACGGACAATCAAATCAATCAAATGTGTAGGTTTTACATGAGTCTCGCCTGGAAGGCCTTACCCATGGTGTGCCATCACACAGGTGCTGTTTTCTATTATTCTTTTCTTGATTATATTTCTTTTCTTCTTGTGACAGCAAGCGCCCCTTTAGGGTTCCCAAACTAATCCCGAAAGGATTAGTCGAACTACCAGAGATTAGAAGTAGGTCCCTTGGAAAAACTTCCTCAGGGCCCGCTCCCTCTCTCGGCCAAAGTACCGTTGTAGTCACTTGGTATGTGAAGTGAGCTACCTCCAGGTTACGAGTTGAGATAATCTAGGAAGACCTCGGATAGAAATGAACAGTGTTTTCCAAGCTTCTGCCTTCCTTCAGCAACACAACCTGAAGCAACGCAAAAGCACTGAAAACACATATTTGGGCAACCACAGCCAGCACTATGCTCCCACAAGGGGTCCAACACCATTGACCAGGAAGGAACAATGTTCCTTGGGCCCCTGGTCACTCGTGCTACCAGAAGAGAAGAACCCTCTGGTCTGGGTTTCGCAGACAAGCTACTCCAGTTTTACTTTATCATACCTCGCATGGAGCTGGTAATTCATTATCTACGGCATAGATTTTCAATGTCTGAGGAGAGAATATCAACACAGCAAAGTATGCCATGCTCCAATCATAGTCTATTAACCAGATCTCTCTGGCCGTACAATTATTAAAAACGAAAAAGATAAATCTTCTGATATCTCCCGACGACTTCTCTATAACCCGTTGCCAGGCTGTGTCTTGTTTAACTATGACTCTCCTCATTACTTGGTTTTCGAAAAACGAGTTCCAAGATCAGTTTGATGTCATATTATAGGTGAATCCCAAGACATAATCCACCTGTTCCTAGGGCGCCTGGCACAAGGCCACACTACTTTGTTTTTGTAGGCAAGCATCATCCTTTGCCTGCTTAATTACAGGATCGGGTAGAAAGGCTTGCGTTTTAGAGGTAAGCGGTACAAAACATCCTAGGAAACACCCGCCTACCCACAATCAAGGACGGACAGAAAGCTTACTCTTTTCCCTTATTGCGTAAATATTGAAAGCTATCAATTTGGAGTCAGGGGTGAATTCGCTCACATCAGCTCCGCGCCGACGAAACTAAAAATGATGCCTTGAGCATTAGGAGATGAGTATTATAAATATAAATAAAATACAAAAAACCCAACCGAACAGTAGTCTTGTCTGTCCCTCTGTACACCGCAAAAACCTGTGTTATGACGCTAATGGATGTACGAATTCTGGAGGTCTTCAAGAAAATAACGCATACGGGTAGTAAAATATATGGTCTCATCATAGTTAAAGGGGAGTATTGGCATAATACAACTTTTGAACTATAAGGACCATTTCGGATTCAATATACAATATTTAGCCACAGTTGAACCCCTTAAGCTCAGCCCATCCCCAAGTACCAACAATGAAGGTTGAACTTGCATCTATTTCGGTCTATATAACCTACTCGTAAATGTGTTTGGGCCGTTTAAGAAAGCAAAAATACTAATAGTAATGATGATATCAATTTTTTTTAATGCTTCTAAGGGAAGTTACTGAGGAATTCTATTTTGAACTTCCTAGATCCTCATGAGATTTGCACTCAACTTCAGCCTCAGTTTTCCATACTTGGGAGCCAAGCTGAAGAGAGTATCTTTTTGGCATCGTACCGGATTGAATGCATTTTAGTCGTGACTTCTTTTTCATCACATCCTCCACGGACATTCGCTGTGAGTTTCATGTTATTTGTCAACTAATGAAGATAATAGCAATAACAGTAGAACATAATTTTTGGTCCGGCTATGGTTGGACTTAATTATTAGTTATTAGTTTAAGATACGAGAACTTTTTGCTAGTTCAATTAATTTTAAAGATACAATAAATAAATAATGAAAAAAAGCTAAGAAGTGACATTCATAACAATACAGAACTCAATTTGAGATGATCAGATAAATACAGGGTGGCGCATCAATTGCAATACAATAAGAAATTCAAATAACTTTTATTTAATGAATGTACTTCATTTATTTTTTCCTTATTCTGTAGAAAATTCAATTTTATTTTATATAACTAACACTTTTTTGAAGATGATAGATCGTAAATGACCTCCATGCTCATTCCCGCATATGCAACGACTGATCAGAAAATTATTCATTGCGAGATCGCCTCAATTATTGTTTTAATGAACTGCCTCAATTTAGTAAAATTCTTTAGTTTCATTTTGTACACCTCTTACTTGACATAACCCCGTAAAAAAATTCTGCCTCAGTCAGGGCAGGTAACCTTGGGATCAGCAGAAAGTGGAGTTTCTGAACAGGTTCGCTTATATGTGCAGTTGGTCCATATTGTTGAATGAAGTGCTGTTGAAACGGTTATGTCTTCGGCGCAGTTTTGGGTAAAAAACTCCTTCAGCATCCTTAAATAATGGTACCCATTGGCAGTTGGCAGTAGCACAATTCATGCGACACCCTGTATATGATAATTTTTAGTGGTTGAAAAATCGTAGTAAAGGGTGTCCCAACAAGAACGCAAGATTTAAGTTGAATTGAATTGAATTGTTTCTCTGGCTGTAAGGCATGTGGCGCCGTCTTGTTGAAACCACATACCCTCCACATTCGTTTCTTCAATTCTAGGCATGAACAAACTGGTCATCGTTTCACAATACCAAACACCATTGACTATTTGCGCTTGACATGCCTCATTTTCATAAAGAAAAGGTCCAATAATTCCTCCTGCCCAAAATCCACACCACACAGTGACACGTTGAGCATGCATTTGCTTCGCGTGAATCACTCGAGGATTTTCCTCACCCCAAATGCGATAATTCTGCCTATTGACGAAGCCATCAAAATGGAAATAGATCTCGCCAGTGAAGATGATTTTATCGGCAAAATCAGCATTTTCATGTTGTCTCTCCAATACCCAATTAACGAACTCCCTTCGCTGTCCGTGGTCAGCTGGCTTCAGTTCCTGAGTCAATTGAACTTTGTATGCATGAAGATGCAAATCTTTCGTGAAAATTCGTTGAATAGTGGATTTGGAGCCACCAATTTGCTGAGCTTGGTGTCGAATTGAGGTGGATGGAGTTTGAGCGACATCATCACGTACAGCTGCGACATTTTCGGTCAATCGACCTGGTCGAAGGCGCGTTGTTGTCTTTACATCACTAACAGACCCAGTTTTGACAAATTTATCCATTAATCCCTTAACAGTTGACTCTTTTGGAGCATTATTGTGACTCCAAATTGATCGCAATTTGCGAACTGTAGCCGCAAAACTTTCACCATTTTGGTAAAACAATTTCACAATGAGAATGCGTTGTTCATTCGTGTAGCGCTCCATTTTTACTAACCTCGTAGCTTCTACTAGCAAACAATAACAATTGTTCAAATGTCAGACAATGACACTTCGAATGGCGCCAAATTTAAATCTTGCGTTCTTGTTGGGACACCTGCACTGCGTTAGGAGTGTGCAGAAACATCTATTGCGTGTGTGAATATAACTTTTTTGGCAGAGTCTTGGTGTAACTTAAATTAATGTCGTATTCGTAACACATTTTTGGCAAGTATTTTTGTAGACCTATTTTCAGATCAACTAACGTGCACTTATTTTGTCATTCTAGAAATTTCAAGAGCTGTCAATTTTAGAAATGGTATCTTTTTCTCGAGTGTAACCCATTGGATCCGATTAAATTTATTAACTACATACAGTACGTACTCCGTCCATGCCAATCAAATAAGAAATTGTATGCACAACCCGAATGTCTTACCTTACCTATCGTATTTCAGGTACATCGTAAATTTATTGCTAAAACTCGAACACCACCACCATCAACGACTCTACAACAGCAATAACTTATTTTCCTTGTTGCTCGGTGTGAATGAGTAGAGTGTGGGGGCTGTCTCCAGGGGTTTAGAGGAGTGGACAAATGGATGGTTGGTTGTTGAAGTTAAAATGTTTCCCTGCAGGTGAATTGTGGCAGATTGAATGCCATTATTTTCTGACTAGTCCTATTAATATTGCAATGGTGTGGCAATAATTCAAACAATATGCGATCACAACCGAAATGGTCATTTTGCTTTACACGTTTCATCGATGTTGTTGGCAACCACAATAACACTGCATAGGTATGACTAAGAAATCAATTTGCCCGAAAGAATTGAGGGAATAATATAAAGTTTAGTATTTCTTTTCGAATTTTTTGAAAGGGCTTAATAAAGGGGGTTCTAATACGATTGTGTGATATAACTTTGAACCTGAAAATAAAGCGAGTTAATTAAGCAGTATGTGATTAATGAATTATATATTTCAGTCACCAATTTTCCACAGGGCCCAATGATTCATAAAGTTCCAAATTTGAGCATTTTTGGTACCCAACAACTTTCACGGGGAAATGACTAACTTTGTACTGGCCAGCATGGGTTGTTCGGAAAGTTCGTTCAGTTAATTCGTTAGTTCACCATACGTCACTTCTTAAGACGTAGAGTTCCTTCAAACGCTATCATAACCCTTCTCTAAACTGTTCACTGTTGTTTATTTGTGTTCTCGTTCTAGTCGTAAGTGGTAATAACGTTTGAAAAAAAAAGTTTTGAAAAGTGGAAAAAATTTTAGGCATATTATGCTGTATTATTTCTGAAAAGAAAAAAACGGCTGCTGAAGCCAGCCGAAAAATAAAGACTGTTTATGAAGAAAAGAGACCAAATAAAAGAACTAGCCAGAAATGATTTACAAGATTTTCTACAAGCGACTTCTTCGTAATGGACGCTCCCAGATCAGGACATCCAAAAGAAATTGTTTCCGAGGAGGTTAGAGATTTAATTATTGTAAATCCCCGTGCAACAGTTGGGGAAATAGCTGAACTAATCAAAAAATCTGCCTCAACTGTTCACGGGGTCATAAAAGAGCTCGAATTTGTGAGCAACCTCGATGTGTGCGTACCTCACTCTCTCTCACCGAGGCTTCATACTGCCCCGCAGATACGTCAGAAAGTGTCAAACTGTTAGTAACCACTTGGAGTATTTGAATTTCCATAGCGACGAGGAAGTGAACGTTTTTTTTTTAGAAAAACCACGCGAATTTTATGAGGGAGGAGTTACAAAGCTTCCAGAGAGGTGGGAAGAAGTTATTAAAAAGGGGGAGGTTATATAATATGATAGATTAAAATAATTATTTTCTTGTATAGGTATATAAATTTGTAAACCAATTTCTTTTAAAAACCGAACGAGCTTTCCGAACAACCCAATACATAGGGTGATTTTTGAATCGTAGTTTTTTTAAATCGAATACAACAGTCAAATTTGGATCATATATTAAAATTTTTATTGGAATCGATAAATTGGTCCTTGTCATTAAATTTTTAAAAATAATTTCATTTAAATGTTGTCTGCGGCTCCATCTCAAATTGTCATTCGGAAGGTCCACTTTTTCGTCACTTTTTTGAGCATTTCGGCCTGTATTCCACGAATAACGCGTGTTATGTTATCCTGTAATCCTTCAATAGTGTTCGGCTTGTTCACATAGACTAACGACTTGACATAACCCCACAAGAAATAATCAAGAGGCGTTAAATCGCAAGATCTTGGGGGCCAACTCATAGGGCCAAATCGAGAGATAAGCTGCTCACCAAATTCATCCCTCAACATATCCACTGTTTCACGAGCAGTGTGGCATGTTGCACCGTCCTGATGAAACCACATGTCAACCAAGTTCAACTCAGCCAATTGGGGCAAAATAAAAATTGCGTATTATGGCTCGATATCGTTCGCCGTTTCTTCCATGTTGTGCCTCATCGCTGAAAACAATTTTTCGATAAAACAGTGGATTTCCATTGGGCCCATTCACCAAAAATTCAGTTCTTGCGTGAGTTGAATTTTATAGGCTTTGAAACCCAAATCGAAGTGTAAAATTGTTCTTGTGGTTGAGTAACACATGCCCAATCGCTGAGAACGGCGACGAATTGACATTTCACGATCGTCATTAACACTGGTCGCTACGGCTGCAATATTTTCTTCGGTACGCACTGTACGCATGCGAGTCGATGGTTTTATGTCCAACAAAATAAATTTGGTGCGAAATTTGGAGACAACAGCACGAATTGTTGATTCAGCAGGTCGATTATGACGACCATAAAATGATCGTATTTAACGATGCACATTTGTCACAGAGCACGAATTTTGATAGTAAATTTATGCGATTTGCAATCGTTGCTCGTTTGTTATCTTTCCATGATGAAATGGCTGAGTATACTGTACACTTTTCACATTGACAGATGGCGGTTGGACGCCATTACCAACCAGTGCTGCTAACCTGAAAAACTTAAATATTTAGAAGTCACCCTAAATATCTGTGCTTACAAGAAAAACGGCTTAACTCAGAATTTGATGCTATGTGAATTTGAGTATTTGCAGAAAACCGCTATTGTTTATATTTATTATAACTTTTGAAATAAATTACATTTTGAAATAACTATTAGAGGGCAAAACGTGTTTTCGCGACATAAAATATAATATAAAATATAATCTTGATTACATTAATATTTACAGATATTACGTAATTTCTCAATCAAAAACTGCTGTTTTGAAAAATAACTTGTGAACTACGGGGAATTTTAAAATTAGGATTGGAACCAAATATGCACCTATGACTAGCAAAAAAAAGGTTGGAACGTAACTTTTGGAAAAATAATGGTTAGAAGTAATGGAATGTCTCTTATTTTTTCATTCCCTTTGGAAAGTTATTAGTAGTACATAAATTTTCAATATAATGCCATTAAGTTAAAAAACGGGTATTGACACTCAATATGTAGATATTGAGTTTCTCTAAATTCATTCTACGGGAGCGGTCTTAAAACTAGCCGACACAAAAAAGTTGGGAAACATTTTCTTAATCTTACATTTTTAACATTATCTCAATATATTAATATACATTTTTCCAACGATATCTCATCAAATATCAAATCTTTTACCGCCCAGCCATTTTTTTAAGTTTGGGATTATTCGTTAATTTTGATCATCATAATAGCAGATGTGTGAACTCAAGCATTTTCTTGATAATTTCATCACCTAAACGCTGCAATAAATTGGTAGAATAATCATCGTTGATGGTTTTTCCTTTCTGAAGATATTCAGTAAAAATAATCCATGCGCTTCCCAAAAAAACAGACGCCATGACCTTGCCTGCAGATGGAACCGTCTTTACCTTAATTGGACACGATTGTCCCATTCCATTCCACTGCTTTGACTGTTCCTTTGTCTCAGGTGTAAAGTGTCTCATCCATGGTTATAAATCGACGCAAAAATTCGGCTTTATTGTGGTGAAATAACGCCAAATGCTCTACTGAAACATCCACACGACTCTGTTTTTGCCCTATTGAAAGCAAACGAGGCACCCATTTTGTGCACAGCTTTCTCATCTTCAAATCTTCTGCCAATATGTGCAGTATAGCCATTTTTGAAATGCCTTTCATTTCAGCTAGCTCAGGCACTTTCAGCCGACGGTCATCCAGTTCCATATTGGTTGTACTGAGACCTTTCAGATGGAAATATTGAATCACATAATGGTAACCAATTTTACAAATTTACTGTTTACAAATTTATCTGAGATCGTTTATTTTCGATGGCTCAAATAAAAATACTACACAATGTGGCGTCTTGAAACATAAAATATATGTTTAATAAAATAGTTTTTTGAAACTACTGGCATCATCTATATGTATACGTCAGCTGGACTAGATTTAAGACCGCCCTCGTAAGTTATAGTATTACATTAAGCAGTTAGATATGCGTCGACACACAGATTGATAAACTCGATGTAGTAAAAGTTTAAATCTTTAATTTTCACTGTAAATATAAAAAAATAAATATAAAAAACTGTATATATAAAAAAATAAATAATTTTTGGGAAATATATCCGTAAATATTATTCTACAAATACATAACCTTATTACATAAATAGTACTGAATGGTTGTCGAATTGCAAGTACTTGCCCTCCATGGCAAGCCAATGTTATATTCATAAATGCTTTAGTCAAATAAGAACAACTACTGTACCAGTAGTCGTGCTAATTATTGTGCCCGTTGGTCTGAAAAATGTCTGCTTTGTACATTTGGGCATTAATACTCCATTTAGGTCGTTATTTTTTATCAGCACAAATATATTCTTGTCTAAGAATACGTCTAAGTCGATTTAAAAATGCCCGGTGCAGAAGAAAAAATTTACGTACAAGAACTGAACCCACCTGTAGGAAAAATGTGGGTATTTCAATATTTTTGAAAGGATTTTACTATTTATTCATTAATACAATAATAATATAATTGATGATATTTTATAGATTCTGGAAAGAATCCTCCCTACTTGTTTAATCCTCAATTATGAGTGCGGTTATGGAAAAATGCAAAAATACGAGTTTCGATTAAAAAGCGGGGGTCTTGATATATCGTATAGTATATGATAAAATGGCATTTGTGATGCGGTCGCTTATCTTGCGATAGGCTGCTTCAGCTCATAAACTTTTTTAATTACCACCCTAACCATGAACGGTCTAATGGTTACGGAAAACTACCCACATATATGAGCTTTCACTGACAAATTTCACATGTATTCTTTGAGCAAGTCGATGCATCATCACAATGTTGTGGACAACAATGGATATATTAGTTTAGATCTGGCCGAACTTGTGGTACCTGTCCACTAGTTTGTGTTAACACATCGTATTTATAAAGAAAAATTAGGCATCTCTGTGAATGAAATGGGCAAGACAAATAATAGTACAAAAAGGCAAACGATGAATCTGTGGTAGATAATATACCAAATTGATTACGTTCTGTATAATTTTGTTCGGTTCGAGGTCATAGAATTGGATTGAAAAACAAGGATGTTGAAATTG
>JAHXMU010025665.1:452764-495171 GCA_019455685.1 Philornis downsi | reverse complement strand
GTCAATGTACAGATTTGTGGGCTAATTGCATTTCAATTTTATTAGTCGATTATTTATCTTAAAATAAAATATTTGTTAAGTTTTTGGCCAGAAGTTCAAGCAAACTGATAGCTTTGTAAGATGCTCCATTACCGTTGTGCAAAATTTACAAATGTGGTCTTTTTCGACAAATGTACTGTCTCAAACGTCGCACAACACCCAAACAACATTCTTTATTTAGCGTCTTCTGGCAATAATTCTGAGTGAACAATTATGCAGTAATCAAAGAAAACAGTCAACATTACTATAACTTTTGATCGATTTTAGTGTTTCTTTCGATTTCGGTTCAGCTGGAACGCGCCATTCCGAAGCTTGTTGATTGGTTTGCATGTCAAACTTGCAAATCAGGACCTCATCATCAGTTATAATGTGAATGTGTGCTCGGAATCAGTTCTGCCAGAATTTGATAACGAAGAAAAGCCTAAACTTTTGCGAAATAACACTAAAGTAAGGTGAAAAAAATAAAAAAGCTAATGTTTTTAAGAAAATTTATATAGTTTTAACTGCGGTACACCAGTTTTTATTGTTGAAACTTGGTACATTAGATCTTTATTCTTTATTCATTCTTGCGAGATGAGATCTATATTTGAAGTTCTAATTCTCAAAAGAGTGGAATCTTCATCCAATCAACGTCATTTCCTTTCCTTTTTGATATAATATTCAATTAGCCTAGGATAGACTTGTAAAAATTATTATTTAAAAAACAACTTTTATGGCCAAAGCTGTATGCGACCTTTTCTAAAGCATAATTTTTGATTAAGAGTTTATTTACTTCGATTAATATTTGAATACTTAATAAGGCACAAAAATAACTAGAATTATATTCTGATTCGTTTCAAATAATAAAATGTGTACTTATATTGAATATTTTCTATCCATCAGAACAAAGAGTAATATTGCGTTGCATGTAAAGTTCATCGTTAACTTGAGTATTCTTAACCAAACCGAACTTATCTTAATTGTTGCGAATTTAAAAGGTAATTTAAAAGTTTCGTTCAACAGGCCGATCCTACTGTAAACAGATAAGATTATATTTTTTTTCGGAAAGGACCGATTTACTTAACACTTGTTTTCAGGGGTGAAATCTATTAAAATGCATTCAAAATCCGATTTTGCCTCAAAATATTAACCGGCGAGGTGTGAAGTTGATTTTCTTACTAATGTTGATATTTTATTATGGAATATATTACATTTTAATTAATATGGAAGAGAACAGGTTTAAATAAAACCCTGTTATTTAATTAGGTTTTCCATAGCAATTTGATATTGTTACAACTTTTAAGATTCTAAACTCAGTTTCTTTACATTTTTGATATATTTTTCTTTCTTTAATATCAAAATTCGAATATAGTTCGTATGAAGGCTTTAAGATATTAATTTTCTTGCACAAAAATGTCAATGTTTGAATTTTCCGTTTGAATAACTTCTATGTTTTTACTTCGTAAAAATTTCTCCAAGTTATTTCACAGCATAATAAAAATAGTTTTGACCTATCTTAGAGCTTAATGGCTCCAAAGGTGAAGATCTCAATCTGAGATTCTTTAAAGCCTTCGCAGAACGATTTTCTTCGTAGTCGCATTATTATCGTTTAAGTTTAATATTACTGTAGTAACTATTGAAATAATTTTGATATACATTTTAATAATTAATTAGCAAAAAGATCGATGAAATTCATAAAAATAAAAAAAAAATAAATAAATTTTTGGAAAAGAAAACCAAAAAAAAGCTTGAAGCTACATCAGATTTATGCCCGCTAAACGGATTAAAAAAAATTAAATCTAAATTTTAACAACATATTTTGCGGAAAAAAAATCTGAAAAAATGTAAAAACGCCAGAAAAACAGCTTGAAGCCATTAAAGCTAAACAGGTTGTGAAGAAGGTACATTGCGTTAAAAATGCTAAGTTGGCAACACTGGCCGGAATTGGCCTGCTGCAACATGTCTTCGGCGATGGTTAGGCAATTCAGTTTTTCAAGAGAATTTTGGTTTTTCGGAATGCGTCAAGTATTTCAATGCATTTAATATCCACGCAATCGCGTGAAATGTTATGATCCGTTTGAATGCACTGTACAACTTATATGAACGAGTTTTTGGTAAAGTCGATTTACCATAACTCTTCTGTAACATTTTCTGCGATTTGGCATACGAAATTGAAATGCCGAAAACAAAAATTTCGTCAGCGACTGGAATTCTAAGGAAGTTTAAATATAAATTGTTAACAGAAACCAAACTTCGACTATATTATGCTTTAATCCATTGTCATCTGGTGTATATACCAATAGTATATGCTGCTAAAAATTGTATTTGTCTGAAATCTTTGCAAAGTGCACAAAATAAAGCATTAAAAATTGTTTACAACTTGCCAATAGAGTTTCCTACCGTTAATTTGTTTAGGAGTTATGCTAAAAGTGTTCTTCCCGCAAAAGGAATATATAAGCAAAACCTTTGTTTGTTTGTCTTCAAATCTGAGGGTCAATTAGGTAATGCATTTATAACATTTCATCAACATTTTGCCCAATCCCAAGGAAACACGGGTCAGCGTCTAAACTTAGTACCTTCAAGATGTAGACTTGAGCTGACAAAGCAAAAAGTAGGCTACGCTGGGCCTCATGTATTCAATGAATTGCCACATGATCTTAGGCAAATTGCCAGAATATCAGAATTTAAATTGAAAATTAAATTGCACAGGGTGGCGCAATAGAACGTGCATATTTAAAAAATAGATTAAAAAATAAATAAAAAGGTATGGTTAAAATAAATCTAAGGCATTGTAGAGTAATAAATGAAGTTTATTTTTTAAAATTAATATCATCTAAATGGTGACCCTCTCTACGACGGCACTCCTCTAGTCGCGAATGAAAATTATTGAAAACTTTCTTCAGTAATACTAGTGTAATGGCTGCCATTTCACCGCGGATATTCTCCTTGAGCTGAACGATGTTTCTTGGATTATTACTGTAGACTTTGTGTTTGAGGTATCCCCACAAAAAAAAAAAAAAATCAAGAGGCGTCAAGTCTGGACTACGTGGGGGCCATGGGATATCACCTCTTTTCGAAATCAGTCTGCTAGGGAACATCTGCTTCACCACCGACAGGTAGCTCCATCTTGTTGGAATTCACTATTCTTGAACTTTCAATTTCTGGAGCCAAAAACCCGTCCAACATCTCAACATATCGGTCCGTATTAACCGTGACGTTTTGGCCCCGCGCATTTTCGAAGAAAAAGGACCAATTATTCCTCTGCCAGAGATTGCTGCCCATACTGTCACTTTAGGACTATGCAATGGTTTCTGGTGTTTGATTTTGGGATTTTCACTGTTCCAGTAACGACAATTTTGACGGTTTACGAACCCATTCATAAGGAAATGAGCCTCGTCAGAGAAAAGGATATTGTCAAAATTGGAAAATCGATTAAGCATTTCATTAGCAAAAGCGAGCCTTGCTATGAAGTCTGACTCTTTCAATTCTTGTGTTAATTGCAGCTTATATGGATGCAGTTTAAGATCCAATGTTAAAATTCGTTGCAAACTTCGTCGCGATAATTGTAGGACAGACGATCTCTTGCGAGTCGACATTTGTGGATTTCCTCGTACTGACTCCATAACTCTCTCAACATTGTCTTCGGTCCTAGATGTTCTTGGGCGACCATTTGCTTATGGTTTAAATGTTGAACCGGTCTCTTCAAAACGATTTACCTATATTTTTATTAAATTAGCACTCGGAGCTTCTCTAATTCGCCTTAGTCCATATTCAGCACAATATAGTCGCTTAGGAGCAATATATGAACGAGAGTTCTCGTAAAATACGCGCACGCAAAATGCGCGACGCTTCCCGTCGAAGTGATTCATAGCGACTAAAACTCCATGAGTCCGCCAACCCAACGATGTAGGCGCCCCCTCGCCCGCGCCTTTTCTACCCCGCAAAAAAAGATAATGCAATATGTAGTTCTATTGCGCCACCCTGTATTTACTTGAAAGAATTGAAACACTTCTATAATTTATTTTGTTTCTATATTTCTTCTATATTTATTTTATTACTACTTTTATGTTATTAATTGACTTATATATTTTTTCTTCTTCGGACTTTTAAATGTTAACTTGAATATTATTAATTTTGCCAACTGGTCTTTATTAAAGCCTATAAGGCGCAGAGACATTATAAACACTGTTAATGATAATTGTGTGAAGAAAACAAAATTTCATTTGCAATGCAAAATCTGAAACGAAATCTTTATTTGATACTACACATTTGAGATGAACTGACCAAATCGTGCACTGTAAACAAACTGTATGGCAGATCGGGCTCCAACTCCGCGTTAGTATAGAAAATAGTTGCGGAACTAAGCGGCAGAAAAATTTTGGTTTTTTTCAATAATCAATTCCCGGTACTTTATTGACAGAATGTAAACATGTAATAGTTAAGTTTTACCAATATTTCGTTTAATTTATTTAACATTCTTGTAATTTAAAGCCTTTTGGCCAATATCAATTAAATTACAAAATCTATAAAATAAATACTACTGCAAAATAATACTACTCCAGTATTATCGGGCCAATTTAACAGAAATGGTTAAATTTGTAGAAAAGTTTCCCCATTTTGTGTTGGAGGCGACTGAAGCCAATTTGATTACAGGCGTTTTATAAGGATAGATAAGTTAGAGTATTGCATGAGTATTACATGAAAATCATGCTGCCATGTTGTATCGTCTACCAAATGTTCAACGTAACCCAGAGTAATCATTGTGTACCCGGTTTCCCATAGCTGTGTGTAACTGCTGACTACATTTTACGTGTCACTACTGTTACACACACACAGCAATGTTATATCCATGGTCATGATGACAAATAACTTACACATTGAATGAACTCGAATGCAATGAATTCACCTGCCACAGTCAATATAAATAACGGCGAACCCAATTCATTACAAATCCAATAAATTATCGTCTTTGAGTGCTGATGTTATTAACGTTGTAAGCGGTTGTTGCCAGTGGTGGTGTTGCAATAAACGATTGTTCTTAATTGTAGCGCCACAATAATTGTCAAAGACATCACCATTAATTATGAATGTGATGGTCAAGACACTTCGAAACTAATTAAGTTAATTAAATATTTATTACATTATTGGCATAACTGAAAAGGCAAACGTAATAATATGTGATAGAAAAGCTCAACGATAGTTATTGGGTATGACAGCTTTTGTAAAGGATATCAAACAATCCAGTTTTGCAGTCCGAAGTAAGAGATTTGCCTTCGCAGAAGGTCTCACTCGTTCTGAATCCGAGGTTCAAAAAACATATCTTAGCACTATGAGCGCCAATTTGAAATCTGAATATTTTTTTGACATAACTCCGACAGTTTTGTTAATTTTTAATAGTCAGGACATTAAAAAAGACGAAAAACCAATGCGGAAATTTCACTCAGGTGAACTTATTAATTTTTCAGTTTCAAAAATAAAGTTAAATAAAACACATACAAAGCTATGATTTCTATGAAACTTTTATTCTAATACTAGCGGACCCGGCGAACTTTAACGCCTTCAGATAAACTCTCGAGTAATAATAAAACACAGATAGTTCAAATTTCAATGCGATTTATTTGAGTGGAATCGAAATCGATTTGTTTTCCGGCGCAAAAACAAACAACAAAGACAGTTTCCCAACACGCGAATAGGCAACGTACAGCTGACCATGCGAAAGACAGGGAAATTCGAAATTAATCCCCCAGACTTCCAACGACTGGCCTTGCGATTTATTTATTGTCTTCGTAAAAGCCAATCGAATGGGGAACTGAATTCGCTTAAATTGGAATGGAAGATTAGTAGGAATTCTCGGAATTCGTGGAATAAGGACTTCTTCTTCTTTAAATTTGCCCTCGATAATCGTCGCTTGAATCACATTGTTCATCAGTTTCTTGATGGACAACCGCGTACCGTTGCACAATTTCGGATGATTCAGATTCAGCAACATGATTATGATCGATCCTACCTTTAGCTGTAAATTATGCCGCGGTGTTCCTGGCACATCAAGCGAGTTCTAAAATTCCGTCGGATAGTTTGTCGCTTCATCCTCTTCGGTCACGCTGTCAACGGATTTGTACGAATGCAGTTCCCCAGCGATTTGACTTTGAATAATCAAATTCAAGTTATCGACGTCCTTATTCTTCGCTGCTAGTATTGCCCTTTCACTAATCCAATCGAGATTTTTATAACTTTGTGCAATGCCGGGGAACACTTTGGTGATGAGTTCCTCCTTCGACGATGTGAACGATGTGAGGTGGTGATTGTGCAGCGCGAACTTGTGCAATATGGGCACGTCTCCATCCATTATGTTCTGCGCGTTCCTCTTGCATTTGATTATCACGGACTTTCTGACTAATTATTGCACTACGTGTACGAAGTCCACGATTTGATCGTCTAATAGGTGGCATTAGTCAAATAACTCTCCCAGAAATGGAATAAAGTCCTTTTTGACTAATCCTATTAAAAAGACATTTTTTTTTTCAAAAAAAAAAAAAAAAAAAACTTACGAAATGAATGTATCGCAATAAATGCCCGCAATCCAATAAGGTAACCTCACTTTTTACACGCAAACTTATTTTCTAAAAAAATTATCGAATTGATAAACATTGCACTAAATTTCAATTGATCGTACTGCTCGTACCGTTAATGGATGTGATACGCGATATATGAGTATCCGAATTCAGCGTAATAATACGCAAAACTCGAATCAATTGCAGCAAGAAAAATAGCACATTTTTTTAATAGAAAATCACAATGCGAAAAGTGTAGCTGTCAAATTGCGCTCAGTTTCAGCATTGAACGCAGCACAGCGCCATCTGTTATTTGTCTCGTTAACTTCTCCACCCAAAATTCATGCAAAACATATTTTATCGCAATAAATTTCGTAATTTTCCGAAATTTTCCGAGCTTCACAACGAATTTTCCACTTTTATATCGCGCAAAATCATCAAATCATGTGATAAAATGCAAAATTTCGTCGAAACAAATTGAAATTTTTCACGCTTTTCCAGAATTTTTCGTGTTTTCCACTAAAAGTTTTCTATTTTGCCATTCGAAAAGACATTCCGGAACAATTGCACACAAAATTCCATACAAAAAATCAATTTTAGATTTTTTCAATTTTCCGACTTTTCCGGAGGGTTTCCCCAAAATTTTCTTTCGTAAAAACCTTCCGCAGGCAATTACGAACAATTGAGAATAAATTTGAGCCAAATTGGTCCAGGCGTTCTTGAGTTATGCGCTTACCAACACATTTAGCGATTCATTTTTATATTATAGATAATGCTCGGACTTTTCCGTTATATACGAAATAAAATGCCGTTTAAATATATGGCTCTAGATTGGTTGCAGCAGAGGATCCTTTTGAAGTAGTTTTCGAACACCTTGCGGACATTTCGTAGTCCTACAAAATAATGTTTAACGGCGTCAAAACTCATGATCTTGTTAATGGACGTTGCCAAAACATAAAATTATGCTTTCTAAAAACTTCTCATGCAATAAAGCCAAAATCGATCTTGTTGAATCACGTTTAAATCACCAATTTTTTTAATGAACTTTAACAAATTTTAAGTGTAATTCGTAAGTGGCAAACATTTGACTAATTAAATAACACTTCAGATGACAGATATTTAACAACTGACAGCCTTGCCAGATCGACGTTTTTAAAACCCCTAATTATTATTTAGTTTTAGTTGAAACGATACCTACATATTTACTCGTACAGTTGCCACAAACCTTTGCACAATAAAACTGATGTTTTTCCTTTAGTGTAGTTACATTTACGACACTATTAATATTATGTGATCGAAATTATGGCGAAACATTCATTAATATTAAGAGCCAGAAATAAAAGAAAAAAAGATTTACCGTTCGGTGTTCACAAAAGTCTGGACGGACACATTTTCCAATGAATTCATTAGACAAGAATGTAATTAATGTTGTAATTAAGACAAAGCAAAAAAAAAAAAAAATACCTGTCTACGTCTCTTAGCCTGTTCGAAAGTGAGCAAAGGCATTTTGTAACTTATTTTTACGCATGTGGTACTTAAACACAAAGAAAATTTCAAAGACTAGTTGCGAAAGAAGTGCATGCAAGAAGACGGCAAATGTTCTTTCATTTGCTTGCCACCCAGTTATCTCTGTGTGTCTGGAATTACACAATCATTAATAAAGGTGTCCTATATTTGCAATCATTAAAGGCATCTAATGACATTACTTCTGAGAATTCTATGTGCGAACGTCTATCTTATCGTGTTTTGAATGTTATTTTGTATCATTACGCGCCCTGTCGTACTACTTAAGACTATCACACACATTCAGATTTGATCCATATTTTCAGGCGTTGTTTTGCTTCGCTACATCTCTTGTTGCCTTCTAGCACCACCGAAGCTGTTCTGTAATTAAGCTATATTTATGTAAATTAATGGTGATAGCTAAAGGAAATTTCCACATCCGTTTTCTTTTATATATATGTGTATATAAAGAATATAATGCGACATTCGTTTGATGACCTACTAGTTTGGAATGGAAAACGATAGGGTTGTACACAAATATTTGGATTATATCTGAAAATGTTAACAACCAATCGGGTGCAGTCAGTAAAATTATTGCACAATTTTAAATACTTCGTACTATAAAATCCACATTCTGGACTGTTAGATAATAAAGAAATCATCAAACAAATTGCATAAACATTTGCTTCTTAAACGATTTCTTAAAATCCTAAAATTTTGTAATCGTATACAAGTTATTTTAAATAACATCCAAAAATAACATTCCAAAATAATGCCAGTAACGATAAACTTTTCCATTATTTTCTAATGAACTGAATCCAGACTTTCACATGGTTACCATACAATCATGTTCCTTTATTTTGCAAGCACCTCTAAGAAGTATCCCTCTTGTGAAAACAGTATAATAAATACAGGTATGTTCCAGATTCTACTTTTAAAAAAGTAGTTTGTAATCACTTCAATTTGACACTTGGGTGTTCTGAATTTTACTTTTTACTTTTCATTTCTGTTTTGTTTTCGAACATCAATTCGTAGTGAATTGCATTGTTCTAGAAACTACTTTCAGGCAAAAAGAAGTGGTTTAAAAATACTTTGAAATTTTATTGTGAAACAAAAATGTTTGCAAATAAATATGTAAATATAATAAATAAAAGTGGTCAGATTCCTTTGGTTGAATAAAAAATTTCCTTGTTTGAAGGGGAAAACACAAGAATACTACGCAGGATGCAATAATGCTACGTTTTATGTTAAGTTTTCATCTTTTTGCGGCTTAGTAATTTCCACGTGAGTTCTATCAATGCATCCTACTACACCAGGAATACCAAATTTTTGCATAAAGCGCCACGCTTAGACAAATTTTGTTCATCAACTGCCATTTTGTATTTAATCCACCTAAAACAAATATATTTTTCTAGAACAAGAAGCACTCGATTTAAAATTTTGCAGGTGGTGCTCCTTGCTAAGGCCACATTAGTGTCTTTTCCGATCCCTCGTTGAAATCCACCTCTTACTAAAAATCTTAATGTGGCAGCAAGCTGTAGTTCTGCCGGAATGGATGACTTGGGCAGTCTCAATTTTATGCAATGAAAATGTTCGAAATTGATTTTTGTTGATGCGATAATTTTGAGAAAACCTAATAGTTTTTATTAAAAGTATATTGAATGCACAGGGTGGCCCAAAATGACCGAAGTGGTGTGAATTGCTTATAAATTTTTATTTAAGACCTATTTTTTAATTTTTTTTAAATACAGTAAATTTATGGGGAATATTTTTAGATTACTTATTAAAAATGATATCCCGCAAGTGGTGGCCATTTTCTGCTTCGCACAAATGTGCTCTCTCCAACACATTTTCCATGACCTTTCGCAAAATTTCCGGTATTATGTTGTTAATTTCGTCTCGAATATTGGATTTTAATTCGTCAATAGTCCTGGGCTTAATAACATAAACTTTCCCTTTTAAATAACCCCAAAGGAAAAAGTCTGGAGCGGTTAAATCCGGGGAACGCGGAGGCCAATTAAAATTGCTTGTACGCGAAATTATTCTTTCACCAAATATGTCGCGTAAAAGAGCCATTGTGGCCCTCGCAGTGTGCGCCGTGACTCCATCCTGTTGGAACCATATTTGCGGATGGTTTTCCACGGCTGGCCTTACAAAATTTTCCAACATGGCCCGATATCGATCAGCATTGATGGAAATGGCAACACCTCGTTCATTTTCAAAAAAATATGGGCCAATGATCCTTTCTGAAGAAACACCGCACCAAACAGTACATATTCAAGTCGTTGCTGATAATCTGTCGGTTTCAATTCTTGGACAATTTGAATTTTGTATGGAAACATTCTTATGCTATGCAAAATTCGCTGCAGCGACGCTCTTGAGATGCCAAGTTGTGTCTAACGTCTCCTGGTTGATGTTTGTGGATCCTCCTGAATACTCTCCTGTACCACATGAATATTGTCATCCGTGTGCACCGTTCGTCGTCTGCCAGCACCAGGAAGGTTCCTTACTGCTCCTTGTTCTCGAAAATTTGCACCAAGATGGTTTATTGCGGTATGCACGCTGAGTCAACACAATGGACCGTTGATTTACAAAGTAAATTTCAACGATTTGGGCACGTTGTTCAGTTGTGTATTACTCCATTATAAATTCTCCAAGTTTTCTTTACAAAATACTAAAAAGAAAAGAAAAAAAAATTATAATAAAAAAGTTAAAAGGAATTCACACCACTTCGTTCATTCTGGGCCACCCTGTACTTAAGTACATACATGTGTGTACTTATGTAGTGTCGCCCATATCCAGAGGATTTGAGTGATCCCGCAAAATCCGCCTTTGTAATTTTGCTATTGAGTATTCATTGGTTTGGTATATAGTGGACACTAACATTGCATTCATTATTTATTTATCCTTTATTTATTTACTTGTCCTTATTATTTATTTATCCTTTAATTTTATGCAAAAAAAATCACAAATAGTAGTTTTAATAACTAAATTTTATTTTCAAGACAATATCAGCTGTTTACAATTTCGAACTTCATTTCATATAAGAAAATGAAACAGCAAACTGCTTCATTTGCAGAACATCCAAAACAAAATGTTAATTTTTCAAATCGTATTTCACTTTAATTCTACTACTTTTTGGAATATACCTGAATAGTATAGTATAATAAATAGTATTCTAAATAGTATAGAATAGTATCCCTCTTATGAAAAGCACATGCCAATTCATTGCTTTAATCTAGATTTGAACCAATTCTGGTTTTCAAGAATAAGTTATTATGGTTTCAGCCGTAAGAATGAAGATGTATATCATTTAATGTGGTAAAAAATACCATTAAGTGATATCTTCTAATTGCTTATTTTAAATTTAGTAAAATTTGCAACAGGTTTTCCCAGATAAAAAAACAGAGCACATTGCATCATTTCTTCTGGTATCTCCCATACAAATTGACTGATTTTGTGAAATACAACCTGTTCTTTGTAATTTTCTATTGGTAACCTGCAGTAGTCCAGATTTTTGTCCATTACGTTGTTATACAATTCTCTATAATATCGAAAAAAATCAGTCGAGCAATCCAGGCTCTTCTGGTATCTCTCGAACAAATGACCTATTTAGTTCATATATTCTAACTTCCATACCTTGAAGTCGTCTATATTAGTTTAAGTTTTTATTCGTTCCAATGTTCTATAATTCTTTACAATATGGGGAAAAAATCGATCAAATAACCACGCTCCTTCCGTTACCTCACACACAAAAGACCAATTTAATTCATATATTCTTAACTCCACATATTCCAATCAGTTGTACCAAACACGACTAAATGCCGTATGTCAAGTGTTTGCTGTTTTAAATTCTGAGAAGGAAAATGTCCGACGTCGCCACGCTCTTCCTGGTCCCTGACAGACGAATAGACCGATTTATCAAAATTAAATTTTCCACTGTAATCCCTAAATTGTAGAATGAAGCTATTTAAATTATCGTCAGTTATTTTGCATTAATACTGGGTAAAATGTGAAACAAATCGGCGGACTGACCACGCCCTCTCTGGAACCTTCATGTCTTTAATCTATTTGCACACTACACTACACGCACACAAGCACACTACACTGCTCAGCGTTCTTAGGGTACCACACAAACAAATTAGTCTATTTAATAAAAATCGGTGATCCATCTGCATTCCCTCACGTAAGATTTAGAGAAAGTTACAATTTTGCTTCTTTTATTGTGAATTTCAGGGAATTTTTTACACTCACCCGAAGAAATGAAGGTATATCCTATTTAATGAGAACAAACCAATTTACCATGTCCCTTTTGGCACTACTCATACCTTCTGGGTGAAGATATATGTAAGTTAGTTCACCTGAACGTAGTTTCTGTACCGATTTTATATACGTGTATACATATCATGGCGAAACTGTTATTCGAAAGCTTTAATGTAGCTGAGGGTCAATGTTCAATGAGGTTATTAAAGTCAAATTCATAAGTCATATTTTTGGCTGTTAATTGTGGACGGGAACATACAATTATAATACTAATTTTATGCTCGCGATTTCTTTGCCAAAAGTGTTTTTAAATATTCCAAAGACAACATACAGGGGTATATTTTTCATATACGTTTTCCTATGATTAGAACTACCATGTTTGCCATTGCACTTGTAATAGATGGAAATACTCTTCTGAGACTTCATAAAATACATATACCCATATATACATTTACATATACATACATAGTCGACCAAAATGATATCGATTTAAGCATGTTTGTCCGTCCGTCCTTATTTCTGTTGAAAGTACTCGTATGGCAGAAATCGATCCGCCCCAGCTTGGAGAGCAAAATTTCGTGTAATATGTCTCATAGTCATAGATAGGTTAAGCTTAATACTATGCATAACCGACTTGAACCAAATTTGTTGCAAAGAAATGGAAAATTTCTACCAGTTTTTCAACTGTTCTACTTATTGCTCTTTAATTAAATGCAGTATCTGAAAATATTGTATAGATATTGGAGGGAACCATCCCAAATTATATATCTTCTCAAGGGACTGTCCCAATTGCATTCCTGGTTAAAGAAAAATATATAAATGTACACCCCAATGATATCTCAGGACCATAATGCTCACCATACAGTGAAAACAGCGGGTGAAACTCATCGAGAGCTTCAAAATGTTTGCAGAATTGCTGCTTTAAGTTAAACAACGTGTCGAAGTTGGTTCCGTCGCTTTAAAGACGGAGATTTTGATGTTGACTACCGTTCGCGTAAAGGAAGAGGAAAAACTTCAAAGACAATAAATTGACGGCATTGCTTGATGGGGATCCATGTCAAACGTAGGTAGAGCTTGCTTCAGCATTAGGAATTACCCGCCAAGCCATTGCTAAGCAATTGCATGCGTTGGGAATGATTCAAAAGCAAGGATTTTGGTTTCCTTATGAGTTGAAGCCAGGGCACGTTAAGCGTCGTTTTTTCGCCTGCAAACAACTGCTTCTGCAACAAAAAAAAGAAGTGTTTTCATCATCGTATTGTAACGGATGATAAAAAAATGGTTTCATTACAGCAAAGAAAACCATGGGGGCTGACTGGACATGCTTCTACACCGTCCTCTCCCCTCAAATATTCAAGCTTTGAAGGTTATGCTCCGTATTTGGTGGGACTATGTTGGTGTTATTTATTACGAGCTATTGAAACCAAGCGAAACCATCACTGGGGATCGGGGTCGACTTCAATTAATTCGATTGAGCCCAACTCTGTGCGTGAAACGCCTACAATAGGCGCAGAGGCACGAAAAAGTGATTCTTCAGCATGGCAACGGTCGATCTCACGTGGCCCAGCCCTTCAAAACCTACCTGGAAACGCTAAAATGGGAAATCTTACTCCATACCCCGCATTTTCCAGATATTGCGCCATCCGATTATCACTTGGTTCTTTCGATGACACGCGGTCTGGCTGACCAGCAGTTCCATTCATATGACGTCATCAAGGAGTGACTAGATTCGTGGAACCACCACTCAAAAGATAGCCAGTTTCATTGTGACGAAATCCGAGCTTTGCCAGAAAGATGGGAAAAAGTAGTAGCTAGCGATGGGCAATACTTTTAATACACAACCCGAGATTCTGCGCCATATAGTGAGACAGGTAAATTAAGGCAGCTAAATTGAATTTTTAGTCGTCAAGAGAGGGATTTTCTTTTTTCTTAATCTGCAAGTTGACGTTATTAGCTTTATGATTTTGATGCTTAATGCGGTTCAAGATTGTCTTTCTATTAGCAATTATTTAGTGTTGCTAATAAAAAATAATTCAAAGACGTGCGAAATTGGTTATATTGACAGATCTGAGTGGACGGATAGCTATTTCGTTAATCGCCAAAATATCATCTTCAGAGCCCTTAGCTGTTTGTGCTTTCTCAAACATCATTGCCACCTTAAGGGTCTGTAACTTCATAAAACAATTGAGAAGTTGTGCTCATCGGTACGAAAATGTTCTCAACGAAGAGCGCAAGTCAAGGCCGTCCAGCCAGCTGTGCCAATATAATCAATTTTCCGAATGTAATGACTTTTCTTCAATCACTTCTGGGTTCTACGAGCTTTATATGCGAAAATTTTGCTTTTGATTAATCAAATTGATTTGATTAACCAAAATTCAAATTATTTGATTTATCAGATCTGCAAATAAACAGAACTTTTGATTAACCGAGTAATTGGACATCCCAAACCAAACAAATTGTATTTAGTTCCAAAAAAAGTGATAAAATAATAAAAAAACCTGTAAAACAAAATCCTTTTGAAGCTGTTTTTAACCATGAAAGTTTGCATTTTGAAAAATCCCTTTTTACCTGTCAAATTTAAAAGCAAAATTTAGACTCCACTTTTCATAATTCTAACTCTAGCTATTTGTGCTATGCAAAAGTACCAGACTCCTGCATTTTAGCCAGTTTTTAGCTTTACAAGTACGAATAATTTCTTACCGTACACGGTGCATCCTAATTTCCGTGATTCTAGCCTGAATCGTTTCTGCTGGTCGATGATTAAATCAAATGTGTAGGTTTTACATGAGTCTCGTTTTGATAGCCTTACCCATGGTGTGCCATAACACAGGTGCTGTTTTCTATTATTCTTTTCTTGGTTATATGTTCCTTCTTTCTTCTTGCGACAGCAAGCGCCACTTTGGGCTACCCAAACTAATCCCGAAAGGATTAGTCGAACTACCAGAGATTAGAAGTAGGTCCATTGGAAAAACTTCCTCAGGGCCCGCTCCCCCTCTCGGCCAAAGTAGCGTTGTAGTCACTTGGTATGAAGTGAGCTACCTCCAGGTTAGAAGTTGAGGTAATCTAGGAAGACCTCGGACAGACATGAATAGTGTTTTCCAAGCTAATGCCTTCCTTCACCAACGCTACCTGAAGCAACGCAAAGGCACTGAAAATACTTGTTCGGGCAACCACAACCAGCACGATGCTCCCACTAGGGGTCCAACACCATTGACCAGAAAGGAACAATGTTCCTTGGGCCCCTGGTCACCCGTGCTACTAGAAGAGAAGAACCCTCTGGTCTGGGTTTCGCAGACAAGCTACTCCAGTTTTGCTTTACCATACCTCGCATGGAACTGGTAATGCATTATCTACGGCATAGATTTCAATGTCCGAGGAGATAATATCAACACAGCAAAGCATGCCATGCTTCATGCCATGCAATCATAGTCTATTAACCAGATCTTTCTGGCCGTACAACTATTAAAAACGGAAAAGATAAATCTTCTGATATCTCCCGACGGCTTCTCTATAACCGCACCTGTTGCCAGGCTGTGTCTTGTTTAACTATGACTCTCCCCTTTACTTGGTTTTTGAAAAACGAGTTCGAAGATCAGTTTGATGTCATATTATAGGTGAATCCCAAGACATAATCCACCTGTTCTTAGGGCGCCTGGCACAAGGCCACACTACTTTGTTTTTGTATGCAAGCATCATCCTTTGCCTGCTTAATTACAGGATCGGGTAGAGAGGCTTGCGTTTTAGGGGTAAGCGGTACAAATCATCCTAGGGAACACCCGCCTACCCAAGCTGGTCGATGATCAATCATTCAGTCAGTAACGCAACAATTTTAAATAGGGTTATCCATTTTGCGGTTTCAAAAGCAAAGTTAAGTAAAACACACATAAAGCTATGATTTCGATGAAACTTTTATTTTATTATAATGCTTGGACCTTGCCATTATGTACGAAATATAATGTCATTTAAATGACTGTTACTGGATCGATTGCATCATTTTCGAAAAAAATATGCGCACCAAACAGTTACCATTTCCGAATGTAATGGCTTTTCTACAACCACTTTTGTGTTTTCCGAAACCCATATACGACAATTTTACTTGTTGACATAACCACCGGGTGAGAGCCGAGCTTCATCACTGAAGGAAATTTCGTTCGAAAAATCAGCATTGAAAGCCTGTTGCTGTAGCACCTAATCAGCATATCTATGGCGTTGTGAATGGCCGGTCGGCTTTATTTGTTGTGTGAGTTGCACTCAGTGGATGGAGGAGCAAATCCAAATGCAAAATAATAAATGACATAATATGTCGTAAGATAGGCCCCATTGCTGAGACAGCTTGAGGAATCAACAAATTCGGATTATCCGCCACACTTTCACTAACAGAAGCGATGTTTGTGGTAGAGTCATGATCAAATCTGTAACTCTTCCAGTTTCTTCAAATTTCTTTATAGTCTTTTCCATTCCTTGCACAGGAGGTCGATTATAACAACCATAATCACCCGTTAATGTACGAAAAGTACCTACGTTTAAATCACCACTTTTGTAGAGTAAGTTTTAACTATTTTTACGCGTTCTTCGGTTGTTGAACGATCCATTTTCGTAAATGGCAAACCTTTCACTAAATAAATAACACTTCGGATGGGAGGTATTTAACAACTGACAGCCTTGGAAGACCGTCGGTTTTGGAACCAATAAATGGATAACCCTGTTTATTTGTAGACAAAAGATAAATTTGTAAATAAATCTTTTCAGTTTGAGTTTGCGTAAATGGCTGCAATCAAACCTCTAAATTAAGTTTTTAATATCCTCCCTAAGAATGTCATTTTAATTACATTTTAAGCATGTTTTGCTGCATGACGATATTCCCCTCTCTATAAACCCTGTAATGATCAAAGCCAAAGCAATATTTTTTTTTTTACCAAGAAATTGACATTTCCCTATCACGTACGATTAAGATAAACTGTCGTTAAGTTCATGAGAGGCTGTGGAAGAGAAAAATAGGCATTTACTTAATGACATCCTGTTCTTGATTTATGACGATGAACGCGTAATACATTTTATTTATATTTTACATGCCTTCATTGTACGTGTGAGAAACAATTCCTATACAATGGAGTATTTCGATCATTGTATGTATGTGTGTGTATTTAAAAGAAGTTGAGAATTTTACATAGCATAGAAGATAAAATGTTGAAAATGATTACGTAAATATATTGAAAATATTTTTGTGGTAAATATGTGTTGTTTGATTAAAACTAAATGTTTCTTTTACGGATTGTCTTAATGATGTAAGAAAGAAATCAATTAAATATTTGATATGATTACTATGGTCAAGGAAATTTTCGAATTCATGAACGTTTATGGTAAATATTGAAGGGGACTTAACATAAGTTAATGTGGGGTAATGGTTTCTATTGTCTAAATAAATTTTAAATTGAATGCAATGATGTGGTTATTGTAAATTTTGAGTTTGTAAAAATATTAATTGTTATGTGTGTGTTATATTTAAAATTTAATTGACATACGTTTTATCTATATATATAAAAATCAATTGCTGTGCGTTAGTCTCGCTTAAAGCTCGAGAACGGTTGGACCGATTTGGCTCATTTTGGTCTTACATTATTGGTAGAGTATTCCGAAAGGTTTAAAAGGTTTTATTTGAAGTGATAGATGGCGTTGGAGATGAGATTTTTGCAATTAATTTTTTTTGCCACATTAACATTGAATCATTAACATTGAATCAATAACTACTAATAATTCAAAATGCATTTTGAAGGCAAAACAACGTTTGCCGGGTCAGCTAGTTTTGTAAATAATTTCTTATAATTTTACTTATTTTCTCCTAATCGATATTTTAATACAATGACACCGTGATTAATCGTCAGTACATATTAGTAAATAATTTTTTATACTTTCACGTGAAGGAATAAAGCTGCATATCATTTGTTATGGTAAAAATGTTACATAAACAAGGAAGCTGTTTGGATATCAAGTGTATTTTAGCCAAATATGTTTCATGAATTTTTGGATCGTTGGTAATCGATATTATTGAGTGTGTAGTGTCTATTTTCAAAACTTCCGTTCAGCAAAAAGGACTGGATAAATTGGCTTAGTATAGATAGTGTTGCGGTATACATATAAGTATATCCGTGGGCGGTCTCAAAACTAGCCGACCTAACAAAGAAGACACAAAGGGGTTTCTTTATTCTTTATTTTTCAACATAATCTCCATTTAGCTCGATACTCTTTTTTTCAGCGATATTCAATAGCTTCTACACCCTGTTCATAGTAAGAAATGTTAAATTCTTTAAAATAGCCATCAACCGCAGACTTCACCTCTTCAGTGTTGGCAAATCTTTCGTCACTGAGCCATTTTTTCAAGTTTGGAAATAGAAAATAGTCCGAAGGAGCTAAATCTGGCGAATATGGTGCGTGATGAAACAGTTTCAACTTTAATTCATTAATTTTACGCATCGGAGTAGTGGATGTGTGAACTGGATCATTTTCTTGATGAAACAACAACTACCTGCCAAGACGAACACCGTAGTGGTCGATCAATTGAGATGTCTACGCCAGACATGGTTAAAAAAAAACCTATAAACTGGTATTGAAAAGAAATTTCAACAAAAGTTGGCGCGTACATTTTGCGTGTTCCAGGGGAGAAACTTACTGACATGCGCTGTCGGTTCATATCTCGTGTAGTTCGTATGAATTGGTCACCTAAGGGAAGTATAATCGCCTCTGGAAGCCGGGGTTTTAGTTAATTTTAGCTGAATTTGTTGTATGTGTATCATTTTAATATAGAGATTTTATAGATTTGATCGCAGTATTGGTCAAAGCATATGCAACTTAAACGAAATTTTAACTAAAAGTAATTTTTTTTTAATTAAAACACCTTAAGAATTTTCTTAATTTATTTATTTATTTTTTTTTTATTAAATTTAGCTGTTGTATTAATTTATTGCAAAATCAAAAATATTAATTACTTAAAAAAAAAAAAATATAGTTTTAACAAAATAAGCCGAAATTGAAGTGTTCAAAACATTTGCAACTCGTAAAAAAAAACTTAAAAAAATAAAACAATATTAAGTGTTTAATATTTGGTCGCATAGCCGTTCCTTTTTGTTATTTTCGAACATCTTTTAGGCATTGAGGAAATAAGTATTTCAATGTAATCGCTTGAAATGGCATTCCAGTGCTTTTCCAATTTGACGAAAAGCTCATCACCATTCCGGAATACTACATTTCCGATATTATGTTTGGCAATCATCCACATGTTCTCAATCGTGTTGGGATCGAGAGATTGAGGTGGCCACGGCATAACCTTAATTTGATTTTCCTCCAACCAAACTTTAACAAACCCAACCGTGTGTTTGGGATCGTCGTTGTCGTGCTGGAATGTCCACGTAAGTGGCACTTCCCATTCATCCGTACGGAAGCATAACTGAGCTCAGAAGGCCTCTATCGATTGTGGCTGTCATTGTATCAACAATGCGGTGAATTGGACCTATTCGATATCCCAAGAAACATCCTTACACCATGATATTTCCTCCTCCGTGCTTTATTGTGGCGGTTGTGTACATATGATTAAGCTTTTCTTCCCGAGGTCGTCGAACATTGGCTCTTGCATCTGATCCTCGGAGGTTAAATTTTGACTCGTCAGACCATAACGCATTTTTCTATTGGTGTTGAGTCCCATTAAAATGTGTTGTGGGCAAAGTTGAGGTGAGCTCTGCGAATTTTTTTCTGGCACAAACGGTTTTTTTTGTGCACCTGCAGCTTTTGAGACCGTAATCTCGGGCTCTTCTTTTTATAGTGGAAAGACTCATATCTACGAGAATTTCTGTTTTAGCTTCTCTGGGAACAGCTTTTAAAAATTTTGTAATAAAATTCTCGATTTTCCGGTCTTCACGTACAGTTGTTACACGGGGTCTTCCACGTTTATGAAGTGTCTGAAAGTTTCCATTGCAAACTATGCGACAAACCATCGATTTATGAATACCATATTTTATAGAAATTTCCTTTTTGGAAAATTCCGTTTTCAAAATCACTTAAAACTCTTGCTTTTAATCCCGAACAATATTTGTTTCCAGCCATTTTCCTCAAAAATTTGTAAAGCGAAGTAAACCTTTTTAACTCCGAACTAAAACTGCTTTAACAAAACAATAAACATACATTTTTTGATAAAATACCAATACGTAAATCATAAATGATTAAAAGGAATGTGATTGCCGTTATATCCTAGCATTTGTTAGTGTTTACATAGTCAAAAATAGGAGAAAGGAGAGTTGCAAATGCTTTGAACACTCAATTTATACTATCTGTATCAATTTTGTTTTCTTATTGTTGTAAAGTAATGGAATGGTGTCTTTTCTTCTTGATTAACAAAAATAACAAATAAAGTTAAGAAAACAACAAGAATTTTTCACAAATGAGTAATTAAAACAAAAAAGCAAACCGTACATGCTATCTCGGCTGCAAATTTTTTGACCACTACTGCATATCTCCCACACAAATGGATTACCATAGCTTGTTTTTGTCATTTCCAAGACTCATAGATGTTATTAAAATCTAGATATAGTTTGACCAGCAACGAACCTTGAAGGACATGGACATTACGTGGGTACTGTAGAGAAATTGGTAAACCAAGCCAATTATAATTGTTGCTTAGAATTTGAATTCAACTCAATTTTGGTTTTGTTTTAACACTGTTTCAACCCGATTGAAAATTTATTAATTCCGTTAATGTTTTGATATGAACCGTACACTCAAGCATTCAAGCTTGGTTTCATCATTTGCAAAGTTGCAGTTTGCATTGAAACTTGCTTTCATTTATAATATAATATTCAGTTGGATCAGGTATAAACTTCATTGAAAATATGCCATATCAGTCAATGTTTTGATATAGATCTCGGAAATATGAAATCACAAAGTTTGGTTTCAGCGTTTGTACAGAGTGGGCCATATAAGTGTTGGCGATTTAATTCTCCAATTTCTCGGCAACGCGCGGCGCGGGGTGGCGGGGGATGTGTTGTTCGCTGCGCCGCTTCCTGGAAATTTAGTCGCCATGGAGCAGTACACGGGAGTGCAGCGTGCATTTTGTGTCCCAGCGTATTACGAAAACAATAAATCAGTGATTACTGCACGACGTTTGTATCGGCATGAACACGGTTTACACGATTTAAGTGAAGTTCCAAGCGCCAATGTGATACGAAAATGGATCAGAATGTTCGAAACAACCGGCTCAACAGTACCAATTACGGTTCGTGGTCGCCCAGTTTCTGCAAGATCAGCCGACATTGTGGAACGTGTTCGTGTTTCAGTTCAGCGAAATCCGCAACAGTCAACACGTAAGAGAAGTCAGTCTTTGGATGTCAAAAGAACAACCTTACGACGAATTTTGAAACGTGATTTACATTTGAAGGCTTATAAGATTCAGATAGTCCAAGAATTAAAACCCGATGATGCCAATAACCGACTTAACTTTGTCAATTTGATGCTAGAGCGGTTCAACAATTTCAACAACGTTATTTTTAGTGATGAGGCCAATTTTTACCTTAATGGCCATGTGAACAAGCAAAATTGTCGGTTCTGGTCAGAGACTAATCCCCGACGCTTGCATGAACGTCCACTTCACAGCCCTAAGCTTGTCGTGTGGGCTGGGATAACGTCAACCGGTATTATTGGACCATACTTTTTTGAGGACGAAAGAGGGCATGCGATGACGGTTAGAGCGAACAATTATTGCAACATGCTAGCAGACTTTTTTTTGTCAGCTTTGCAAGAACTTCAAGACAATACCTTGAGGATGTGGTTTCAACAGGATGGGGCTACATGTCATACGGCTAGGGTATCCATAGAGCTGCTGAAAAATGTTTTTCCTGGAAAACTCATTTCGAAAGGGGGGGATATTGAATGGCCCCCACGTAGCCCCGATCTCTCTCCATGCGATTATTTTCTATCGGGCTACCTTAAATCGGTAGTCTATGAGAATAATCCGACCAATTTAGAGCAGTTGAAGAGGAACATTATTCAGGAAAGTAACAAAATACCGCGAACAACTTTTCAACGAGTTTTCCAAAATTTGCGGCTTCGGTTCCAAGAGTGTCAAGCAGCCGAGGGAAGCCATTTGGACAACATTATTTTTAAGTCTTAAAAATTCTCATGCTTCCACTTTTTAAAAATACAAATATATTTTTTTATGTTTCGTAGTTTTTTTTTAATTGACTATTTAAACCGCCAACACCCTTATGGCCCACCCTGTACAATAGAACAGTTTCATTTAAATTTGATTAGATTTATCAAGTTTGACTCGTTTGGATCAGAAGTGAAGATTATTGAAAACAGGACATTTCGCTTGATATTTTGATACGCAAAAAGTGTTCAGAGAATTATAAAGTTAAATTAATATTCAGGTACAAATTTGAGTTAATCGGATATGTCAAATCTCGGAAATATTTTTTTAAGTCGATGGAGCTGCGATAGATATCTGTGCCAAATTATACATCATAAATATTATTATTGTCTGAGATATGCTTGATTTCGTACGACGCACAGTGTGGTAGATCACAAATCTAATTGGACACAATTAATAAATTGCGTAGGGTTCACTTCTCACTAATGTATTAAACAAAAAATGAATTCAAATTTGTAAATGATTATAAAATATCAACTTCTTTTAGAAAAAAGTTTTTTTTTTTTAGTAAAATGACGCAAAAAGTAAATAGTTCACACTGTCAACAAAAAATATATCGTTTTAAGATAAAAGATTGGTTTCTTAAATACATGCTCTGAGCTTATTTGTAGGTATATATATACTAATATTTACGTTGAATACAAGTAATTAATCATATAATAAAATTATTAGGTGAGGTTTTATATAAAGAGTCGGATGTAGTAATTTCTAGTATCAAATTAATTTTAATATTAAATACACATAGAGATTTTAATTTAGTCAATTTCATGTGCATCATTAAAAGATTCTTCTTCCTCGAAAACATCAACAGATAATAATGAAAGGACTTCTTTTGTTATCAAACTTTGAACTCGAAAGTGAGTGTGACGCAAACTTGCGATAAAAGGATCTGAATAAATTAATAGCCGATTGAAAAGATCTATATTTGTGTCTATTCTCGATGTTTTTCTCGCAAATAACTCTCTAAATTTTCTCGTATCCTTATTTCTTGCTTCTTGAGCTTCTTCTGACAGCTGTCCTATAGAAAGAATGCAAGACCTTATAATATCTTTTCCATGAAAAAGGATTTGTGAAAGGATTTTTTATGAAAATGAGTCATGTCAAGCGCAAACAGTCAATGGTGTTCGGTATAGTGGAATGATAACCAGTTTTTTCTTGCTAGAATTGAAGAAATGAATGTGGAGGGCATGTGGTTTCAACAAGACGGCGCCACATATGATGTGTTGTTCCATACATAACCTCATTCTATTTACTTTACGATATAATAAAGTTTCACGATTTTTTTAAATATCTGTGTTTTATTTAAAATTTAAATCTTGCGTTCTTGTTGGGACATCCTTTATAATACAATGCGAGTATAATATAATATATCCGTTCAATATTTCACATATTTAAACATTTTATTAACACCCACAATAGGGCATTCAGTGCTGCATTACATTTAATAATCAGATTATGGAAAAAGAATACATAAAAAAATGTGGTTCACGAACACGATGGATTGTGGAACAGTAGTTCCCATATCTGCAAAGATGTCATAAACCTAGCACTGTTATGGGGTTCGGGTTGATAAGTAATTAATAATCTACGAAACAAGTAAACAATCAACCAATTTTAATTTAATAATTAATTTATTTATTTAAACTTTTCGAAAAAAAACTATTGTTTATTTTCTGAACGCCTGACGGAAGCGTCTCTACCTTTGTAAACGCAGCTTAAGGATACGATGGGTGTGCTGGAATTTGATTTATAGGTTGCAGACGATAAAATGAGGCACGGAAATAAATAAATTCCCAAAATTTTACAATTTTTGTTTGCACCATCGATGCCAAAACGTATTTCTCCTTTATTTAAAAAGATAAACGATAGCGCGGTTTGACAAATCGTAAGTGAGTTTTCCGTAAATGTAACGAGAGATACCACAATGCTGTTAATACGTGTGAATCCAATATTTTCAAAAGCTGAAAACAAAGTCGTTTAAAGAGTTTGCTATATATATCCATATTACAAGATGTTAGGGGCACTTTCGTAAAAGTAATGTTTACAACTCCTTACGCAGTTTTTTATATTCAATATTCTAACCAGCATTGCACTCGGTAACATCAATTGGATGACCAGTTTTCGTTGTCCGAATGAATGCCAGAAACATTCATTTCCGTCGTACTCATTCCCCCGCTATACCAAAAGCTGTAAGTAATTTTATGTTCTGTCGTATGATACACGACTTAATCTTCCTGTTGTTGTAAAGGGCTATCCATTTAGTGGTTTCAAAAACGCCGGTCTGGCAAGGTGGTCAGCTGTTAAATACCTGTCATCTGAATACAAATCTGTACTGTAAGTAAGGAGCTCCTCCGCCATACCAAAAGATGTAATTAATTAATTTATGTTCTATGATATGATACACGAAACTTAATCTTCTACTTGTTGTAAAGGGTTATTCATTTAGTGGTTTTAAAATCGTCGACCTGGCAAGGATATTAGCTGTTAAATACCTGTCATATGAATACAAATCTGTACCGTAAGTAAGGAACTCCACCGCCATACCAAAAACTCTGTAATTGATTTTATGTCGTGTCGTATGATATACAAAACTTTACCTTCCTGTTGTTGTAAAGCGTTATCTATTTAGTGGTTTCAAAACCGCCGGTCTGGCAAGGCTGTCTGCTGTTAAATACCTGTCACCTGAAATGTTATTTATTTAGTAAAAGTTTTGCCTTTTTTTTGAAAATTGCGCTGGAGGAACCTGTTACTGTTAATTCAGAGCGCTATGACCGTATGATAACCGACTTTTTTGGAATGAAATTGAAGATTATGAACTGGAAGATATGTGGTTCTAACGAAACGTTGCCACGAGCCACGCAACATGATCGATTTTGGCTTTATTGGATGAGAAGTTTCCAGAAAGCGTAATTTCACGTTTTGGCGACGTCAATTGGCTATCAAAATCATGCCGTTAGACTTTTTTTGTGGGGACTACGTCAAGGACCGTGTTTATGTGGATAATCTCCAAATGTAGGAGCCTTTGAAAAGCAGCATTAGTCTAGTTACCGTCGAGACACCGCCCAAAATGTGCGATAAATTAGTCGAAAACTACTTCAAAAAGATCCACTGTTGCACCAGTCTAGAGGCGGTCATTTAAATGAAATATTGTAGTCGAAAACTACTTCCAAAAGATCCACTGTTGCACCAGTCCAGAGGCGGTCATTTAAATGAAATATTGTATCTCATACATAACGGCAAGGTCCAGGCATTACAATGAAATAAAAGTTTCATCGGAATCATAGCTTTATGTGTGTTTTATATAGCTTTACTTTTGAAACCGAAAAATGGATAACCCGTTACATCGACCCATTTACATCTGTTTAACGCTTCGCTTGCCGACAATTACCACCTCAAGTTGCCATTAGGTTTTGGATGAAACATAAATCTCTTTATCCTGTGAAAACCTACACCATCATAGCCAGAAAAAGGGATCACAACTATTTTTTTTTTGTTTTCACCTTAATAACAACCGCACGAACACATAATGGATTTGCTTATTACAGTGAGAAAGTGAAAATGAGGCAACGACTGTTGGATATCTGCTGCAGAAAGGTCAACCTAACATGGCGTGAGATGTTTGTTTAATTACGTGCTATCAATATAGTAGATGAGTTTATGTGTATGCACGTTCACATTTGTGAAGCAGTGTGTGTGTGGTAAAGCTGGTAAAGTCCACCAGCAGTAGTAATCATGTTGAACGGAAGGTGGTCCGTTTATGTGCCATCTAGATATGCTTACGTAATGTGATGTTTACATTATGCTCTTAACCGGTAGTTTGGTTTAACTTTTTTTTTTGGCTTTGGGAGTGAGCATGATTTTGTTTTCGTGAATGTTTAAATTTGATTACAGTTTACTGTAATTTCCAAATATATCGGTTATGTTGAATTTAAAAGTGAATTTTATTAGACATGTTGTTGTTCTTTGCCAAACGTCTTGAATAAATTTGCACGTTTTCATGTAGCTTTCTTGTAGATTATTTGTATATTTAAATTTTCTGCGCCACTAATTTTTGAGAAGTTTTCAATATAACACAACGAAAGTCCTATAGTCAATACCTTAAATTCAGCTTATATAGAGGTATTTTCTATTATTGGTAATTGTGTCAATATTTTATGCGGATCAGCATTTACATTGTACCCTTCCATTGTCATTTTGATGCCTAAGCGACATACAAATGTGATGCTTCTCCGGGAATTGATCATTTAAAAAGTCCGTCTAAATTAATTATCAAAATTATTTTTGTCGCTGAGTTGCCACATCTGTATATTGATGCAGGGTTTGAACACGATCTGCCATTTAGTTTCTTTACAGTGGTTGATTTTGTTTGTTTATCTAAAATATGTTCTGCGATTTCTGCAACGCATAAAAATATATAACAAAAAAGTTTGTCTCGAATTTTGTTTTGCAAATGGAATTTCATTTGTTAAATCGCTAAGATTTGCGATAAATAGACTTTATCAAAAACGCGTGCATATGAGTTGTACAGTGCAATCAAAAGCGGTTGAGGTGCAATGAAAGATTTCTCTTCCTGCAGTCGACCATCAACGTTTTAAACTAAAGTTAAAATCGACAAAGTGAAGGAAACGGTGACTAAAAATAGCCACTTAAATTTTAAAGATATAACCGCTGAATTTTCCGTGCTTTAAGTCAATTACGCGATTGTTTTGGTAGGAAACGAAAGGCCTGAATTTTCTTGAAAAACTCAATCGAGTAAAGATCGCTAAAGACATTCCGGAATGAGTCAATTCCGATCCTATACTCATAAAAGGCATTATAACTGGTATTGAGACTTGAATATAAGTGGTGTCCCAACAAGAACGCAAGATATACATTTGAAATAAAAAACAGACATTTAAAATAATCGTGAAACTTTATTTTATCGTAAAGTAGACAGAGTGAGGTTATGTATGGAACAACACATCGGGCAGGTGGCCGCCGTGGCTTTGCTGGCACACACGCGATCTTCTAATGAAATTTTCAATTACCGTTTTGCATAAATGCTGCGGTATTTCATTAATACAGCGTCCAATTTCGTCTTTTAAGACTTGAATCGTCGTCAGCTTATTCGAGTAAACCATCGACTTCAAAAAACCCCAAAGAAAAAGTCTAATAGTGTTAAATCGCACTATCTAAGAGGCCAATTCTGGTCTCCAAAACGCGAAATAACACGACCGGGAAGTGACTGATGCAGCAATTGAATTATTTCTCTAGCTGTATGACATGTGACGCCGTCTTATTGAAACCACATGCCTCCACATTCATTTCTTCAATTCTAGGCACGAAAAAACTGGTTATCATTTCACGATACCGAACACCATTGACTGTTTGCGCTTGACATGCCTCATATTCATAAAAAAAGGTCCAATGATTCCTCCAGCCTAAAATTCACACCACACAGTGACACGTTGAGAATGCATTTGCTTCTCGTGAATCACTCGAGGATTTTCCTCACACCAAATGCGACAATTCTGCCTATTTACGAAGCCATCAAGATGGAAATGGACCCCGTCACTGAAGATGATTTTAACAGCAAAATCAGCATTTTCATGTTGTCTCTCCAATACCCAATTAACGAACTCCTTCCGCTGTCCATGGTCAGCTGGCTTCAGTTTCTGAGTCAATTGAAATTTGTATGCATGAAGATGCAAATCTTTCGTCGAAATTCGCTGCGTAGTGGATTTGGAGACACCAATTTGCTGAGCTCGGTGTCGAATTGAGCTGGATGGAGTTTGAGCGACATCATCACGTACAGCTGCGACATTTTCGGTCGATCGACCTGGTCGAAGGCGCGCTGTTGCCTTTACATCACTAACAGACCCAGTTTTGGCAAATTAATCCTTTAATCTGTTTACAGTTGGCTCTTTTGGAGCATTATTGTGACCCCAAATTGATCGCAATTTGCGAACTTCAGCCGCAAAACTTTCACCATTTTGGTAAAACAATTTCACAATGAGAATGCGTTGTTCATTCGTGTAGCGCTACATTTTTACTAACCTCGTACCTTTTACCAGCAAACAATAACAATTGTTCAAATGTCAAACAATAACAAATCGAATGGCGCCAAATTTAAATCTTGCGTTCTTGTTGAGACACCCTTTATGATTTCAACATGCAAATCAGTTAAAAGGCTTTGCAATAGTGTCGTGTTACTGCTCCGTAAAAAAAACAACTCAAATTCGATCAAATGTTAGTATCAACTTTATATTTTTTTGGTATAAAACGTAAGACTTGAATGTTCTTCAAAAACTCAATCGAGTAAACATCGCTGAAAACAACATCGCATGTAAATGCCAACCCAACATTCACAAAATGCATCATGGGATAGTTTGACATGCAAACCAGTCAACATACTTATTAATTGCACCTTCCAACAGAGTCAAAACAGAAAATACTACATCAAAGTCGATCAAAAGTTAAAATAATGTTTAATTATCGCGGCTTGGTGCACTCAGAATTGTTGTCAGAATGTAAGGTGGAAAACAAAGAATATTATCTAGGCACTGTAAAGCATTTGAGAGGGGAAATTCATTGAAACAGATCAGATTTGTGGAAAGAAAACTCATGCATTTGGCACCACGATAACACACCAGCTCTCACAATATTATCATTACTAAATGGATTATTTGTATATTTAAATTTTCTGCGCCACTAATTTTTAAGAAGTTTGCAATATAATACAACGAAAGTCCTATAGCCAATACCTTAAATTCAGCTTATATAAACGTATTTTCTATTATTACGAATATTATTATTATCATTACGAATATGTCCGAATCTCACCTGATATGGCTTTTGTTTTTCAGAAATTCAAATTACAATTTCGGGACATCCGTTTTCAGATAATATAAAATATAAAAAAAAATCATTAGAAAAAAATTTTCAGGAAATATTTCAGCTTTTGCCGCGAATTCTCTTTTATATTTTCTATCAACTGAAAGCGAGTGTCTCGAAGTGTCAACTTAAACTCTGGAAATAGAAAAAAAGTCAGCCGGAGCCGTATCGAATGAATATGGCGATTTTTCGATGATGTTTGTGCACAATCCATTAATTTTCTTCGAATGGACAATACCACGATAATCGAAGAAAACAACTAACATTTGGTTAAATTTGAGTTTTTTTTTTTTTATTGTTTTTTTTTTTTTTGGTTCCGTGGGACGACGCCATTGCGAAGGTTTTTGACTGGTTTGAATGTCGAAATCATATAGCCAAGTCTCATTACCATATGATTATAAAGTCGGAATTGACTTGTTCCAGTATGTTTTTAATGAATTTTGCCTGATTGAGTTTTTGAAGAAAATTCGGGTCTTATTGAACTAGTCGAGCGTGGAATTTATTATACGTGGAAATTGATACGAATTGATTCGCGAGCTACAGAAAATTCTGCGATTCTCCCAAACTTATGTAGTGATTATCAGTCACCATTTCCTTCACTTCATCGAAGAGTGAGGCAAATCTCGCACCACACCTCTACCGAATTGAATGCACTGTTCCACTCATATCACGAGCTTTTGATAAAACCGATTTACTTTGGACTTTTTTAACACGAATCTTTTTTTCAGCACGAAATTCACTTCTTAATACAAAATTATAGAAATCACTAAACGCACTTAAGATGAACCCACAAAATTGAGCACTGTAAATGAATTAAATATCGGTTCGAGCCAGATGTGCCAGCTTAGCAATAAAAATAACTCTGATAATCGCTTTAAACGGGTTTTTTGAATGATCAATTCCCGGATAATTTCATGAAACATTATTCTTCTAATTTTCAGGCCATCTTAGCAATAAAAATAATTTTACCAATCCTTTTCAGCGGGCTTTTTAAATGAATAATTTTTTTGAATGATCAATTCCTGGATAATTTCATGAAACATTATTCTTCTAATTTTCAGGCCATCTTAGGAATAAAAAGAATTTTACCGATCCTTTTCAGTGGGCTTTTTAAATGAATAATTTCCGGTACTTTTTCGAAATATTTATCTTCTAATTTCCGGGCCAAAAAAAGAAAGAAAGTAAAAAAAAATTTTACCAATCCCTTTCAGCGGTTTTTTTAAATGAATAATTCACAGTACTTTTTCAAAATATTATTCTTCTAATTTTCGAGCCATCTTTGTAATAAAAAGAATTTTAACAATCCTTTTAAGCAGATTTTTTTAATTGATTAATTCCCGGTACTTTTTTGAAACATTATTCTGTTAATTTCCGGGCCGTCGTCCCGAATAGAATAGAATAGAATGGAATAGAATCTTTGTCCATCAAAAGGAATTTTTGCTAATACTTTCTCCATGCTTGAGAAATTATAAGCAAAAGTGATTTTTGGCAAACAAAGATTCCACTCCCATGTGAGAGGGCAGCCTGGAAATTAGGAGAAATATATTGTATTAATAGTTATTTTTTTAATTAGCAAACGATTCAACGTCAGAGTATTCTCTAGCTAAACAGGAATTCAATACAATAGTTCATCTGTTTTTTTTTTTTTGCGACGAAGAATCCTGATATTGACGCAAGCAAATGAAACTGATCCGAGTGTCCTCGAGAGTAATGTTGTTCTTACGATGTGTCTTGGTAATTAAGGCACATTCCATACCAAGCTAAAGTGTGTAAAATCCTTCACATTTAGCTGTAAGGCATAGCAGTTATTCACTTCACCTTCTGAGCAGCCATTAATAATTGTGTTTTGCTGCTATACGTGAAAAAAAATCGAAAATTTACGCAATTCAAGTCAAACTTATTTAATGTGAGAGGATAAAATACGTTCATTAAACAATGAAGCCCTCCTGTACAGCCTCGACGGCAGGTATTATACTATATTGCACCTGACATAAAGTATTGCTTAATGGCCTATAAAATAGATCTGATAAATAGCTTTTGTCAGCTAAAATATAAAGCAGTTTATATCACTTCTTTATGCTGCTTTTAGGTTAAGTAAACATCCCAAAAATTCTATGCCAATGGTGTATTCGCAGTGCCAGCACGATTCAAGCAGTATGAACTCTAAGCAAATAAGCGCTCACAGTCCGTCGTTGGCCTTTTTGACTATTGTTCATTTGTTTAAACTTATTGTATTTTGTTACCACATCTCGTTAATATTATTTTGATTCCAATTTTCCGTTTAAGTTCTCGTGTTTTATGGTTTGAAAACAGATTGTCAAGCAACAAATTAATGGGCAAAAGTTGTGTAGTTAAGCACAAGTTAAAAGTTAATTTTTTGCAATTCAATTACAGTTTAATGGAGGCAAAAAAACACAAAAGAACAAAATCAAAGTTTTATAGCTAACATTAAGAGTATGAACATGCATAAACATATGTGTTTATAGAGGGAGTTCATTTGATATAATGAAGCACGCACTCAATTGCCTAAATTCACCTGAAAATAACAAAGTTGAAAAATAAGGCAGGTGTAAACTTTCTATTTCTCTCTCTCTCTCTCTCTCTGGAGAGCAAGTGTATAGTAGACTGTTCCACGAAAAAGTTAATGTACTGAATTAGAAGAGAGGACTATGCGTTGTAACACCCTGGACGAATTAAAATTGTTTTCAACAGAAACCCTAATACGAGATGTGAACAAAAAATTATCTTTTCAAATTTTTTTCAAAAAGTATTTATTTATTCAGCAACTTCTATATTATTTCCTTTAAAGTAGCCCCCTCAGATATAACACACATGTGCGAGCTTTCCTTCTAATCTGCGAAACACTTCTAAAACGCGCTTTTTGGTACCGCCAACAGCTCCTCTTTGAATTTTTCTTTTATCTCCTCAATCGTAGCAAAACGCTTTCCTTTCATCGCTGTCTTCAGTTTTGGGAAGAGGAAAAAGTGAGCGGGGGTCAAGTCCAGTGAATACGGTGGCTGAGGCATGATTGCGGTTTTGTTTTTGGCCAAAAACTCACGCACAAGCATCGTTGTGTGAGCTGGTGCGTTGTCATGGTGCAAAATCCATGATTGGCTTTTCCACAATTCTGTGCGTTTCTGACGAATTGCTTCGCGCAAACGGCGCATAACTTCAAGGTAGTATTCCTTGTTGACCGTACGACATTGTGGTAAGAACTCCTGATGCACTATGCCATGGTAAGCAAAGAAAACAGTGAGCAAAACCTTCACATTTGACCGAACTTGATGTGCTTTTTTTGGTCTTGGCTCTTCTGGACGCTTCCGTTGGGATGATTGGGCTTTGGTTTCAATATCATAGCCATACACCCATAATTCATCACCAGTTATGACCATCTTGAGGAAATCTGGATCGTCGTTGACGACGTTCAACAGCTCCTGAGCGATGTCCATGCGTTGTTGTTTTTGCTCAAGATTTAGCAATTTTGGAACAATCTTCGCTGCCGCACGTTTCATGCCTAAAACATCCGTAAAAATTGCTTAGCATGAGCCGAACGATATGCCAGCATCATCAGAAACCTCTCTAATAGTGATTCGACGATTATGCAAAATCATTTTCTTTACTGCTTCAATGTTTTTATCGGTTGTTGACGTGCTCGGGCGACTAGGATGAGCATCGTCATTAACATCTTCTCGGCCTTCCTTAAACCGGCTATACCAAACTAAATGTGGGTTTAATATAGGTCAAAGAATATAAGCAAGCTTAATGTCATTTTTTTCGGATGATTGTTAGATTGCAAGGTGCAGTTATAATACGAAAATTAGTTGAATTATTGACAGAGCTCACTCTGAACGAACAAAATTGCAACCATACCGGACATTAGTCTTACTTGCCCCACTGTGGGACGCAAAATGCTACGTTATGACACAGGTGGATTAATCAGTCCTGTAAGTTTTTGAGAGAAAAATACTCTGAAAATATTGTATATGAACGCATCATCGTTCACGGAGTGTATAACCGTCTTATGACCCATGAGCCATATACCGACACCGACTTGGAGAAGCGCATCAAAATACTGCGATTATATTAATGCTTAGGAATGAATACAGCCAAAACTTAGAGTAGCCAAAGACAGTTTTTTTTGGCGATAACTTCAATTTTCAATACAAATAAATGAGGAGGAAATAGTTAAAAAAGAATTGCTTGCTTTTAAGTTGATACCGACCACATCTAAATGCGTTCATAACTTTAGTTTTTCTAGTTCTTCTCTAAAACTCCGTTGGAACGACCAGGCTTATGAAATATATGGTGATTTTTAATCATAGTTTTTATTTTTTTTTTAAATCGAATAAAACACACTCAAATTTGCATCATATATTAAATTTTTATATTGAAATCGATAAATTGGTTTTGCCATTTAATTTTTTAAGATAATTCCATGTAAATGTTGTCCGCAGCTCCGTCTCAGAATGTCCATTCGGAAGGTCCCATTTTTCGTCACTTTTTCGAGCATTTCGGCCTGTATTCCACGAATAACGTGTGTTATGTTATTCTGTAAGGTTTCAATAGTGTTCGGGGCTTGTCCACATAGACTAACGACTAACGACATAACCCCACAAGAAATAATCAAGAGGCGTTAAATCGCAAGATTTTGGGGGCCAACTCATAGGGCCAAATCGAAAGATAAGCTGCTCACCAAATTCATCCCTCAAAATATCCATTGTTTCGCCAGCAGTGTGGCATGTTGCACCGTCCTGATGAAACCACTTGTCAATCAGGTTCAACTCAGCCAATTGGAGCAAAAAAAAAATCCTCGTGGTTAGGTAACACATGCCTAATCGCTGAGAACGTCGACGAATTGACATTTCAGGATCGTCATTAACACTGGTCGCTACGGCTGCCATATTTTTTTCGGTACGCACTCTACGCATGCGAGTCAATGGTTTTGAGTCCAACAAAGTAAATTTGGTAGGAAATTTAGAGATATCAGCACAAATTGTTCAGCAGGCCGATAATGACGACAATAAAATGGTCGTATCAAACGATGCACATATGTCACAGAGCACGAATTTTGATAAAAAATTTCAACGATTTGCAATCGTTGCTCGTTTGTTAGTCTTTCCATGAGAAAGTGGCAGAGTATACTGTACACTTTTCACTTTGACAGATGATGTTTGGACGCCAATCTTAAAAAATTCCCCTTTACTGTCGAAATTATCGAAGCTTGCTGTGACGAATTGGAGAAGAAGCGCAAAAGGCCAAGACGCTTGGGAATCTTTTTTACATGTGGCATATAATAGATAAGAATATATATTCGGCACGCCATCAAATTAAAATGCATGATAAAATATGAATTTTTTGAAAATTTGAAAATCTTCTTCAAAAAAAAAAAAAATATGAAATTTATATATGATATCGTTTGGAGCAAAAAATGTTACTGCTTTTTTTTGTTAATATCTTAGTAAACCAATTAAACTCGTTTCAGAGTCAGTGCTAAAGAAATTGTATTTTTAATAATTTACTGAATTTGCTTAAATTGTTAATTTGTCTGTTGTTTGTCTGCTTTAATGCTATCCGATAAATTTTCTTTATTTTTTTTTTTTTCTAAACAGCTAATTTTATTTTCCACATCAAATTGAAAGAATTAAAAAAGAAAATACTGATGAAATTCTTTAAGGAAAACGGTGCTCCTCTCATAAATATACAAAAATGTAAAAATAAATAATAATTTCGGAATGGACAAATCAGGTTATCAACTTTTCTATTACTTCATAATGATGCAGGTTAATAAGAAAATTAATGACCTTAATTCTATATCAATTCTAGTTGTAGGGGTTGATTAACGAATGTGTCATATAAGGAGAGATTCCGAATTAATGATTGTATTTATTGTTCAAATCTAAAAATTTTGCAAACCAAGTTCTTATGTATTTTTGTCCAATCTCCGCTAAAGGGTGAGGAGTACATTAAGTTTAGATTTTTATTTGGAATGACCTGAAATACTCATATGAAAATACAAATATGTAGATGACAGATCGCTGTAGAAAAAATCGTTCCAATTTGTACATTTCTTAATGGACTTCATTAGTGTGGTCTTGGAATTACTTACGTATTAGAAGAGAAAATTTCTGACAGTACATAATACACGATGCTATGGCCGCAAACATCACAGGTGGGGAAAATTGTTCCGGAAACAAATAAGTTGCACGAATAAGGTCTAAAATCGCCTTTGCAAATATACGATTTTTACAGTATTTTTCTAGTTGAAAGATTCAGATTTGAAACACTCAGTATGCTGAAGTGTTTAAGGCATCGTCCTAATAGCATTTACAATAGAAAATTAAATAACGCAATGTGTTATGAACGTAAGGAGCGTTTTGTGTTCTGACAGTTTCACTCCTTTGAGAAGGGGAGACGATAATCGCCCCAAAGAATTTTATAAAAATTTACGTGAGATTTCAAATGAAATGTTATTCATAATTATTGGTCTCCTCTCTCTGATTTTTGAGCTATTTTCCATAATCTGTTTATGGGCGCTATTTTAATAAAAAGCAAAAAAAAAAAAAAAACAAATTATTTTAGAATAATTTGCACAGTTCGCATACCGTATCCTTAAAGAAAATCGAGCAATTTTTATATGGTAAATTTTTTGACTCAGTTTTGCAAGACAACGAATTTCATAACAGTGGAAAATAAAAAAATTAAATAAGTAATAATTAATAACTAAACAAACAATTAAATATAGAAAAAATTAAAAAAAAAATTAAAAATATGGAAATCGAGCTTAGTTTATTTCCATTCCGTTCCGAGATGAAGAATTTCATCAGGTTATTCATTAGAATAACCTGCACCGTTTGCATACCGTATCCTTAAAGAAAATCGAGCAATTTTTATATGGTAAATTTTTTGACTCAGTTTTGCAAGACAAAGAATTTCATCACAATCGAAAACAAAAAAATTAAGCAAATAATAGCGAATAACTAAATAAATAACTAAATGAACAAAAAAAAAAATTGAAAAAAAACCTTAAGAAGGTAGAAATCGCGCTTGGTTTATTTCCATCGTTTTTGACTGCGACGCTCACTTAAATTTTGAATTTCTATCAAGTTTTACGGGATGAAGAATTTCATCAGGTTATTCGTTAGAATAACATGCAGCATTTGCATACCGTATCCTTATCCTTAATGAACAATTTTTATTTGGTAAAAACAAAGAATTTCATCATATTGGAAAATAGATAAATTAACTAAGTAATAATTAGTAACTAAACAAACAATTAAATAGACAAAAAATTTAAAACAAAAAAATTAAAAAGATAGAAATCGCGCTTGTTTTATTTCAATTTTTTTGTCTGACCCGCTTACTCCAATTTCGGCTTTCTATCAAGTTTTGCGAAATGACGAATTTCATCAAAGTATCAACTTACTATGTGTGTTCAAAAAATAAGGTGAATTTTAATTTTTCTCAGAAAATATTTATGTGTCCATCAATTTCTCTTTTATCTCCTTCAAAGTAGTCCACCTTATATATAATACTCTTGATTTTTCCATTCCCCGAAGTAGTTTTGTTATGCACTTTTTGGTATGTCCTTGAGCTCTCTCAGCGGTTCGGTTTTTATCTCCTCAATCGTCGCAAAACGCCGTCCTTTCATGGGTGTCTTCAATACTGAGAACAGGAAAAAGTCGCAGGGGGCCAAATCTTGTGAATACGATGGCTAAGGCATGACAACGGTGTTATTTTTGACCAAATAATCTCTCACAAGCAAAGATGAGTGAGCAGGTGTATTAGCATGATGCAACAGCCATGATTTTTTTTTTTGAACTTGGGTCCCTTATAAGTTGGAGCCAAGGGAAGTTGTGCGCCTTTTTTTCCCCTGTGAACAACTGCTTCAGCCACAAAAAAAAGGAAGAGGTTTCTTCATCGTATTGTAACGGGTGATGAAAAATGGAATCATTACAGCGATTCAAAGAAAATAAAGTCATGGGGGCTGCCCGGTTATGCTTCATCGCCTCGGCCGAATATTCTCGCTGCGAAGGTTATGCTCTGTATTTGGTGGGACCAGGTCGGTGTTATTTATTACGAGGATCGGTATCGACTTCAGTTAAAGCGATTGAATGGAGCTGTGTGCGAGAAACGTCCACAATACGCGGAGAGACGGAAAAAAGTGATTGTTTAGCATGACAACGCTCGGCTTTACGTGGCCAAACCCGTTGAAACCTACCTGGAAACGCTTAAATGAAAAGTTTTACCCCACCCGCCATATTCTCCAGATATTGTGCCTTTCGATTATCACTTGTTCCGTTTGATGGTACACGGCCTGTCTGACCACAGTTCCACTCATATGACGACATCAAGGAATGGCTAAATTCGCAGATAGTCTCAAAAGATAAACAGTTTTGGAATGACGAAATTCGAGCATAACTAGAAAGATGGGAAAAAGTTGTAGCTAGCGATTGGCAATGCTTTCAATGAATCATTTTGTAACATGCTTTCAAAATAAAGTTGATTTTTTATAAAAAAAAAAAAAACAGCTAGAACTTAGTTGCGCGCCTAATAATGTATTATAGTTGATGAGAATTTAAGCAACATCAGACTACAGTTGAGGGAATACAGTGGAAAATCAAATTTGGATAAATGCCGGCAATTTTCGTTTTCAGAACTTAGACTATCAAATGCATGGTCAATTTGTTTGTTTATGTTCAATTGGCTGGAAGATACGGAGGTAAGAATACATGGGTTAAATCGGTTATTTATTTGGGAGGTATCAGAAGAGGTTGATTGATTGATTTTTCTCTGATATGGTAGGGAATTGTAAAACAATGTAATGGATAAAAATCTATACAACTTAGAAATTACAGAGGTATGAGTGGTACCAGAAGAGGTGGAGGAATGTGCTCCGTTTTCATTCAGGAATCCTACTTTGGTAAACTCTCAACATATACCAAATTTGTGTAAATTTAGTGCAGTTGATTGAAAGATATAAAGCCAAGAACATATGAAATGAGATCATTTGTTGCATGAAAGATACTCGAAAGGATGGGGTTAATTGTTCGATTAATTAAATGTTGCCGGGAATTATGGAACAACGCAATAGATAAAAATTTGGGCTACTGTCTGTGTCAATTTTACCTTAAGTGTTTACTCGTTCTAAACATCACTGTGAGCTACTAAGTTTTACAATTAACTTAAATTTGCACACAGGTTTGTTTTAGCCATTCAAAATTTTAAAAATAATTGCCAACCTGAGTACCACTGAGCCAAATTTCCGAAAAACAGTACTTTTAGTTAAAAATTGTGCATTTCGGTTTAGTGTTGAATCAATAGAAGTGTTCTTTTCATTGTAAAAATGTAATCTCGCTGTTTATATTTTATGAAGAAGTTTTTGGCCAAATAACGTAAACTTGCATCTGCGGTAATTAGGTTCATGGCTTATATAAGTAGGTTCAGCGAACACAAAATTCTTTCATAGTTTTATTGCATAGATATAACAAGAAATAAATACAATACGTGTAGAATAAATTATTTGGAAAGTTAATGTGATGACTTATACGAAAACATCTCAATGTCTTAATAAATATGAATACTTTGTTTCTGAGTCCCATAAAAGTCTGCTCTATGAAACTCAATAATATTTGACTTTCTTATGTGATTTCGTTGGGCTTCAACAGATGAACGACTTTCTTAGAGTTTCTATAACTTTGTATAATTTATGGACCATTTACTATAGATATAAAAATCGTTAAATTTTAATGTCGATGAAAATGACGTGCACGCAGCAGCACTGCGAATTGGACTACTCGCACAAAATAATGCCTAATTGCATGAGAAGAATGGTGCGTGACCTAAAGTTATATTAATATGTTCATTATCGCTTATTTGTTTCATAACTTTAGCTAATTTATTAAAGGTTCAGTATACAGAAATGAGACAAATTTTGTAGCCATATTTATTTATAGCACTCAGGGTGCAAATGAACTCTCTGCCTGTTAAATGAGTTTAACAGTTGAAAAGTAATTTGTGGTAAATAAATTGTGTATTAAGGCTAAATTATCCTTTCGTTTTGCACTGGAAGGAAACTGGTATATATTGAGAAGTCTTGATTTTACGTAAATTAGCTCATCTTCTGAATTTGCATTTGATTTCCTTGCATAAGAGTTAAAAATTGGAAAGTTTGTGTCCATGACATATTCAAGATTTTACTACAGTGTTCGATTTTCCTACTAAAACAAGAACTTAGCAATTAATTGGCAATATCATCAATTCAGTTTGCAGATTTTAAACAAATTTATAGCATCTGAGCACCCCTTTATATTTAACAAAAAACTCCTTACAAGACTTTCCAGTTGGAGTACTAATGGAGTCTCTACTGACGATTTTATCGACAGCATTGCGTAATCTTTGAAAATTTTCACGAATTTTCTATCGCGAGTTTATTTAATTAGCTATTTAGGTGGCGACTGGAATAAATATCCTTATCTATTTTACGTCGGAAGTGTTTCGATCTTTGCATTCCATCTCAAAGTCTCGTTCCTCCAACAGTGTTTTCCCTTCCCTCTTTTGCGCCACACATCGACATCGTTTTTTAAGATTTTTCGTGTTTTGAGTTCATTCGCATAATATAACCCAGGCAAGTCAATCGATGTGTTTTGCTCTTCACCACATCGATGTTGGTATACGATTAATTCAGTTAATGGTACATCCACCGCCGATACTCTTTGTGTCACATATTTTCAGGAGCATTTTTCTCCCATAATTATGTCTTCCACTTGTATCATAATCCAGGACTCTGTGAGCATACAGCAAAGCAAGTAAGACAAGTATCTGTTTCAGCTAATTGTTTGTTCATCATAAAAATTATTGCAACTATTATGACTACAGATGGACATCGCTTAATCGGCTTAAAAAAACATGAAACATTTAGCGTTTTACAGGGTGTCCATCGGGCAGGTATACTACTTTGTTTTGCCGTCATTTTGGTAAACATTAGTCTTGACAGTTCATATTTGGCAGTCGTGAAGTAGAGATGTGGCAAATGTATTATGAAAAAATATTTGATAAACCAACGTGCTTTAATCGTTAAAACATCAATCATTAATCAATCATCGATTACTATGACGATGAGAAAGTTATCGTGTAGTGAATGATTTTGAAGAAAGAAGGTCTGTAGCTGATAGGGCCAAGCATGGTCCACAACGTACTGCAAGACCGACTGAAAACATTACTACTGCTCAAGAAAGTGTTCAAAACAATCCATCAACCGCAATTCGACGCCATGCTCAGGAGCTTGGTCTTCAAAGAACAACTTTGGCCACTATTTTGCACAAGGATTTGCATTTATTTCCATTTAAGATTCAGTTGACACAAGAGCTTCTTTCACAAGACCATTTACATCGCTCTATATATGGCAAAAGGATGTTACAACTCGCCCATGACAACTCCGGTATTCATGAAAATAATGAGTGACGAGGCACATTTTCATTTAAATGGATATGCGAAAAAACAGAATAGTCGGCTCTGGGCAATGGAAAACCCTCAAATTATTCATCAGTCACCTTTGCATACATTAAAAGTGACAGTCTGTGTGCAATTTGGTCAGGAGGAATCATTGGACTTTACTTCTTTGAAACTGAAAACGGCGTAACGGTAACTGTCAATGGGGAGCGCTATAGTGATATGATTGAAAAGTTTTTAAAGTTTTGCTTTAGGCTTGATAAACATGTGGTATTAACAAGACGGTGACACATCGTATACAGTCAGGATTACAATGGAATTACTGCAAGATCTCTTTCCACAGCAAGTTATTTCAAGAAATGCTGATGTTGATTGGCCTCCACGGTCGCCTGGTTTAACTACTCCGGACTTCTTTTTGAGGGGATATCTGAAAAGCAAGGTTTATGCAAAAAAACCAGAAACGCTTGAGCAACTCAAACAATATATTCGTGATGAAATTAATGAAATAATGCGTGAAATGTGTGAGAATGTAATGAAAAATGTGCTTAAAAGGGGTCGCATTTGTGAGGCTAACAGAGGCGGACATTTATCTGATTTTGTATTCCATACATAATTGCCGATATTAAATAAAACATTTTTCAATATAAGATCCATTCTCTTCCATTTAGTCAAAAATTATAAACAAACAAAGTAGTATACCTTCCCGATGGAAACCCTGTACCTTCCTTCTCAGTGTTGAATCAAACGATATACAAATTGTGTCAAATGATATAGACGTATTTACTGTTCCCTGCCGTAAAGGGCCGTCCATGAATATTAAGAATATGAAATTAAAGGAAATTTCAAAAAGTCACATTTATTTAACTCACCTTTATCATTCGTTGCTCCTAGCGTTGTATTTCACTAAAGATTGCAAAAAAAAAAATTAAGAGTGGTCTTATTATCGGCCTTTCCCTTTGACGCAAAATATGATCTTCAGCCATTTCTCATTTTAATTATAGAAATAAAATATACAAAACAACAATAACTCAGCATGATGCCTGCGTTGTCCACCTTATTTATCATTCACTTTAACGTAGACACCGCATTTTATCTCTGGATTGTATTTTAACTTCCAAATGTACTTCCGAACATAAATTAAAATATTTCCAACGCAACACAAATATTTAATTGGTATTTAATAGAACCATCATTTTTTATTAGTTAATTCTTCTGTGCTGAGGGTATCTATGAAATATAACTGAATTGGAAAGCATTCATTGCCTGCTTTGTATTTCACCGTCGTAATGTGAGAACGAACTTACTGATATCACCTGCTGGGATATCAGCATGAGTATTGAATTTTGCTATTCTTGACGTAAATCGTTATATTAACTTTATTTTATTTCCTTTTATAAGTTAAGTGTAAATAAAGAAAGCGTGTTTAAGAACGTTCAAAAATGGTTTGAATCATTTTTTTTTTTTGTAATTTTATAAAATACATGGTTGCCCATATTCGACGGACCCATGTTTTTAAAAAAAAAAATCAAAGAAAAAAATAAAATTTTGGCGGTTGGCAATCT
>JAHXMU010025665.1:423536-443219 GCA_019455685.1 Philornis downsi | reverse complement strand
GGTATTAAATACTTTGCGGTTTCTTCGAAACTGGATTGTATGATAACTTATGTTATTCAGCGACTATGTTATTCTTATGTTATTCAGTACTAATAATTGAAATCCTTGTACAATGTGAATGTGGGATATAAAATTGGAAAATTGGTTTGGACACCATTTTAAGTGCCTTATTTTGCGCCCTTTGAAGAGCTTGAAAATCTGCAGTCCGTTTATATGCATAAATCAACGGAAGGTATCTGAAATAACTATGCATAAGTGCATTATAAATTAATAGTTTAGTGTTCACATCAAAATTTATTTTTAAATTTATAAAGAATACCGATTGCTGTCGCTACTTTGTCTTTGACATATTGGATATGTACATTGCACGAAATATTATTTTGAAAGTTAATTCCCAGGTATTTTAGAGTAGTGCACTCTATAACCACCCTATTTCCGACATTTACACTGAAAATATTACCACTACGATAAGGTCGGAATCAACTTTGTCTTATCAGCATTTATAATTTGTTTTAAATAAATAGTAAATAAATAAATAAATAAAAATATTAAATTTTTAACCACAACATTCACTTGAGGTGAACGAGCACTGCAAACAAACTAAATGACAGCGCTCAAACTTTGTATAAGTACACAGAGAACATGTATTCTCCATCTTAATGATGAAAATAATTTTGACAGTACCTATATGTGTAATCAATATCCCGCACTGTTTTTGACATATTATATATGCGGTTTGTTCCAAACACAAAGCGAATTTTCAAATTTCGCGGGCTACGTACATTCAACTTTCGATTATTATTATTTTTTTGTATGTTGGTACAGTCGTCTCGAAGATATGTTGACGGTTTTATCCATACAGCAGGTTTAGTTTGTTTATGGGAGACATAAATAAGATAAGTGTTTTGCGTGTTCGTCGATTTTCTGCTATCGAAAAAAATGGATCATAGACGTTGCATCAAATTTTGTGTAAAAAATGGAATTAAGTGCTCAAAAATACTTGAAATGTTGATAGTGGCATACGGTGAGAATACTTTGAGTCATAAAAAAAGGTTTACAATTGGTACAAGCTTTTCACAGAAGGACGAGAAGATGTGAATGGCGACGCTCGCTCTGAACACCCCAGCACATCAACAGCCGATGAAAATGTTGAGAAAGTGTAGGAAATTGTTCTGGAGAATCGTCGGATCACAATTCGAAAAGTTGTTGAGGAGGTCGGCATATTGGTTGGCTCATGTCATGCAATCTTTTCGCAAATTGTGGGCATGAAGCGTGTGGCAGCGAAGTTCGTTCCAAAATTGCTGAATTTTGACCAAAAACAGCGTCGCATGAGAATCGCTCAGGAATTAATGAATGATGCCAACGATGATCCAGATTTGCTTAAAAGGGTCATAACTGGTGACGAACCATGGGTATATGGTAATGACATTGAATCGTCCCAATGGGAGAGTCCAGGAGAGCCAAACCAAAAAAAAGTACGCCAAGTTCGATCAAATGTCAAGTTTTGCTCACTCTTTTCTTCGATTACCATGGCGTAGTGCATCAAGAGTTCTTACCACAAGATCGTATGATACGTAAGGAATATTACCTTGAAGTTGTGCGCCGTTTGCGTGAAGCAATACGAAAATAACACCCGGAATTGTGGAAACAAATTCATGGCTTTTGCATCATGATAATGCACCTGCTCACTCATCTTTGCTTGTGAGAGGTTATTTGGCCAAAAACAACACCGTTATCATACGTCAGCCACCGTATTCATCAGATTTGGCCCCTTGTGACTTTTTCCTGTTCTCAAGATTGAAGAGACCCATGAAAGGACGACGTTTTGCGACGATTGAGGAGATAAAAACCCAATCGCTGAGAGAGTTCAAGGACATACCAAAAAGTGCATATTGGAACTGCTTCGAGGATTGGAAAAAAATGCTGGCACAAGTATATTATATCTAAGGGGGACTACTTTGAAGGAGATAAAATAGAGATTGATTAATATATAAATATTTTTTGGGAAAAATGAAAATTCGCCTTATTTTTTTGAACACAACTCGTAGACGAACCGCTTAATGTTCATTAAAACTTGCTTGGCACTGCCAAAAATTTATATAAATATTCATTGCATTTTATTTATTCTCTAAATATTCTATTATATTAAATATTCATTGACTTTTCACTTTTCTCGCAACCAAAGTTTAGAGCAACGGCACTAAGATATAAGCCAGGATTGTCACTTTGAGTAATTTGTGGGTTGAGTGCTCAGTGCTTAAGTTTAATGCATTCACTTCCTTTGTGTCACACTTATTCTCAAAATATTGTGAAAATTTATGAATTTACATATCCCGATCATTAGTGGCATTAAAATTAAGTTACTGGTGGCTCGCAAGAGGAAAACGTTGTCACATTGTTAAGATGACAATGTGGGAACCTTCGAATCTGCTTTAGGCAATGGAAATGAAATATGATTTTTCCATTTTTCTCATATTTGAGATGGACATACTTGCCTCAAGTATCTAACTATAGAAATTGATGATCAAAGCTACTTAAGTCAAAATATTCCATCATTGTTGCCGATGTTGGCTGGATTCACTTTGTTCTGAAGCTGCCTTTATGTTTTAATAAATAATGAATTCTCAAGTTATTGTTAAATTGTATTACAATGAATGAAAGCGTCAACACAATGAAGTCACAATCAAGTCAACAGGCTTTGCGCTCGCTATTTCCTACTCAAAAGCTAAATAAACAAAAGTAATTTATTAAGTCCTTACTTTAGGAGAAGTCAAGCGGAAACCATTATTGCCGCAATGTTGAAAGAAGTTTATTCTTTTTAAACAACTTCAGCTGTTCCCCTTAATTGAAACGCTGTTATATGTAAAGAATTCAGCTTAAAGCGAATTATAGTACATCTGGTATTAATTCCATTCACGGCATTGTAATTAGTGTCAGTTTCTGAACCGAAACGAATGACGACATTTCATACAAATCTACGTAATGTGAAATGAAGCAGGTATGAGGAATTATCGCAGGATCATGTGATGCCAGCACAAGTCGTCTAATGATATAATTTGGTATGAATAAAAGTCGTTCAAACTTTTCTGATTTAATTGAAAATGAAATGAATATAGAAACAACGTGGAATACAAAGTGGAGCATGATACTGAATTTAAAAATTTAAGTTGTAGATCAAAAATGTCTTAAACTGGAGCAACTTTTAATTGTACAAAATACACACTACGATAGCTAAATCAAATCTCTGATTGCGGACAACCGATCGTCATACAACTGTGTTCAAAAAACTCTCTGGGAGAGTTTGTTACTTCATTTATGACTGTAAAATATTGGATAGTAGAGTTTAAACAAGGCCGTATGAGCTACCAAGACGAACACCGCGACAGACTCGGTTAATAAAATACACAAAATAATATTGGATGATCGTCTGCTGAAGGTGCGTAAGCTATCTGAAATGAAAGGCATTTCAAGAAGTGCTATACATTATCTTTTGACCGAAGATTTGAAGATGAGTAAGCCGTGAGCTAGATGGGTGCCGCGCTTGCTTTCAATAGAACAAAAATAGTATTGGGAAGATGTTTAAGTAGAGTGTTTTATGATTGAATTTTTGCATCAATTTATAAAATTAGATGAGACATGGATCCACCACTTCACACCTGAGACAAAGGAACAGTCAAAGCAGAAGACTGAAAAACTGAGAAAAGGGTTCAAAAAAGGCGAAGACAATTCCATCTGCAGGATTATTTTTATTAATTAACTTCAGGAAGAAAACCCCATCAAAGGCGAATATTATGCTAATTTATGGCAGCTTTTAGATGATGAAATTATGGAAAAAAGGCGCATTTGGTGAAAAAGAAAGTGTTGTTTTATCAAAACTATGCTCCAGTTCAGACATCCACTATTGCGATGGCCAAAACTTATGAATTAAAGTTCAAATTGCTGCATCACTTAACTTATTTGCCAGATTTAGCTTCCTTGGACTATTTTCCATTTCCAAACAGAAAAAATGGCTCGGTATTAAAAGATTTGCCAACAATGAAGAAGTGGAGTCTAGGGTTGATTTCTACTTTAAGGAATTTGTCAGTTCTTAGTATAAACTATTGAATATGGTTGGGAAAATGTATCGAGACAAAAGAAAATGATGTTTAAAAATAAAGGAAATGTTTTCCAACTTTTTTGTGCCTTCTTTGTTAGGTTGGCTAGTTTTGGGACCGCTTGTATTGATGTATTCCGCCAGTTGATGGTATAAAAACTGATTTCAGTTTTTAAAAGACCTGGTTAGGAGGCCTACATCCTACATATTTAAAATGTTTAAAGGGAAACAGCATGTGAGTGATCATAGAAAAAAATTTTAATTTTTTATAATTTTGGAAAAATATAAAAGCCATTTTTCGTTAGCTTCTCTATTTCATTCTAATATTACACATAGTTATGCTACAGGGTGCTACAATCACACATATCATGTGTACATAACTATAGCGACGATTTAAATACTCTGGCGAGGGAGTTTAGACATTTGTTTAAGTATTTCGTTACGACATTAAAGAGCGAACTTTTGATAATAGATTAAACTGCCTTTCGTCTCATGTATAATAAATGAACATCCTACAGAATTGGTTTTCAGATTGCCCAGTCAAGTTGTCCGATTATCCTCTCGTCGCTATATCACATAGATTAAGCACAAAACACTTAGAGCACGATTAACTTGTGAATGGAAATTGGCTATTTCTGCTATTGAATTTCAGTCGCCATTAAAAGTTTTGTATATTTTCGTCCATCTGCCATTTAGATATACTTCAAAGCGAATTAAATATTCCGCTGCCAAAGGGCTAAATTCTCATTAAAGGCAGGCGCAAACAATCAACTTTGTTTCTCACGCTAAAGACGTGCGAAAAAAAACCAACAATTAGTGTTAAAAACGGGTAGACGTCTAGCTAAATTCTGCGTTTACTTTCTGTTGTTTTCTCCTCGCTAAGAAATCTTATTATCTTTAATGCGAACGAATTTTCCACATTAAGTGAATTTTAATGGCATTGACAAGATATCATGGCGTTGCATTAGGATTGAAGGGTTGTACTAGATGTGTGTGTTTGTGTTCTGCGCGAAAACCGCCCGGGGCATGACGTTAATGAGATTTAAATATCTTTTAAAATGGTCAAATATGTATATAAACGGTTTGAGTCGCTTTGACAATGAGATAAATAATCTCTTACAGTTGAATCTATGGATCTATGCGCATAAAAGCTTTAAATAAATAGGCCAAAACCAACTATGTGTTTCCTATAAGGGCGCATCCGACCCAAAGGTGAGAGCTTAAGCACTGCTTGGAGACGAGAATAAAAATTTTTCATCTATTATGCGCCTAAAGCAGAAAAGGATTCGAGGTTGCTCGAACTTTTGCTATTTCTTCGACTTTTTGCAGCAAGATTTGATATGGTCTTCGAAGACTGGTCCTTCTAACTTGGCTCAGCTGGGGTCGTCATTTTCTGTTTCGCCCATCGAGTTCATTGTCGAAAATTTTTCGTGCTGGAAAGTTGTAATCCATTTACATAAGGATAATCACCATATTTGCAAATGTTTAACCACGCTGACGTCTGTATACAGGTCGTTTCTATCGTCGAGTATAAATTTGAATGTCGCGTTATTTCATATTTTTTTTTTATATTTATTTTTTTTTTCTTTTTTGCTCTTGGAAATCATATCTGACTACTTAATCCGAAAAAGTCCAGTGCATGTTGCGTTTGCGTTTAGGGCCGCGTAAGTGATCGGTATTTGGACATTCGATTAAAAAAAATTATTCATGTAATACCCATATTTTATGCCGTGTTCGGTATTGTAAAGCAAGGTATTTCATAGTTATCTATTTATCATAGTTATCTATCGTTCCATCCATACTGCCTCGAATTTCCATCAGCTTATCAGATGCCGTCACTCACACAGAATATAAGATTTCCATGTAGGACAAGTTCATCCATAGTCCTCCATAACCTTTCCTAACAAGTCGTGAGTGTGCCAAATTACTACGTTCTGCCACATTGTCCATTATGAATGTCTTATTGATCACCAAAGGTGGCTGTGATGGTGACCGTGATGTACGCAGTTGCTATGGAGAGCCAATGTAGCTGAGCAGTTAGAGGGCCGTGCTTTAATTGTTCCCTCCGCTTGTTGGTTGAAATCTAATCCAAGTCAGTTATCATGCTGCGGGGAACTGGTTGCCGCCATAATTTCATTGCCACATAGATCGCTCTAGATTCCGTATGTGTGGTCATTAATGGCGTTACGGCCGTAATTGCCGTAACTAAAAAAAAATCGTAATTTTGTTGGCCTAATGCCATCTTCAAATTCACGGAGGGTCCCTTGTAATCTGTACTTGCTCTGCAGCGTCTTCACCGTCATCTGGCTATGTGATATGAATTATCGACACCTAATTTTGTCTTCTCCAAGGGGTGTCCTTTTCTATTCTGCAAGCATTTGATGTGAACCATTTGCACTTTATTTTGTTTTATCGCATTGGTGCCCTATTCTCTGCTCATCCTGCGTAGCTTTTACTTGATTCGGGACCATCGTTGGCCATATAAATTCACTGATTGTCAGAAATTCAGTTCTGACTGACGTGACTCCATATTCATAAGCTGAAGTAATGTAAACTTTTGTCCATCGCATTTGAAAAACTGACCCATTAATCAGACCCTTTCAGGTACCTCCCATGCAAATGAACTATTTATTAGCCCATTTATTCTTCGATTCATTTGTCTTACATGATTCCACTAAATTTAATAAAACTTTATGCACGCTGAGCATTTGGCAAAGTAAAGTGAAGTAATTTCTAATGAGCTGTGAGAAAAATTAATCACGTTTCTTCTGGTACCTCCCACACAAATTATCGATTAAACCAAAATATTTATTATAAGTTTGAGGCATATTTGTACACGCTATGCGTTTGATGAAGAAGGTTTTTGCAATGAAAGCGGAGGACATCGCCATATCCCTTCCGTAACCAATCATGCAAATTGGCTGATTTATCGAAATTTAATTTTTTCGCTGTAATCCCTAATTCGTAGATTGTAATTACTTAAATTTTTGGCGATTATATTGCATTATAATAATGTTTTGTGTTTATCAAACGTATGCATTTATCAAACTTACTTCTATGAATGAAAATGAGACAGTATTTTTTTCAAGAATCTTACGACTCACCATGCACTTTGTAGCATCCCAATTAACATAATGTTGGGTGACGGTATAGGTAAGTCAGTACTTGTTACTGCAGTTTCTTCATAGGTCTCAACACAGATCACAATATGTTTAGTTTCCAATCGTTGAGCATGCATTCGTTGAACCAAATCTTGTTTACTAATCATCTCTAACTCAACGCCCATAGCTTTCGTGTCGCTACGCCGTAGTACGCTCACGCTCACTTTGTCACGGTGGTGGGCACTGTACGACAACGTCAATAGTTATCGTGTTTATTTCGATTTCGCTTCCAAAGCATCCAAGTAAACTATGGAAGTTTCCCCGTAGGAGCGAATTCTTCTTCCACAGCCTTGGCTTTTTGATTAAGCTATAAATTCCGTTTCTTTTTCTTATTACCTTTTGACGTCTTTGTTCTCCAGCTCCTCCAGAGGCTCCTTCCTGAACTTTCTCGGAAAATAAGGAAATCTTTAAGTTTTTCGGGACCCGGGCACTCCCGAAATGTCAAACATCCTTTAATTTTGATTATAAAATTGCATAAAAAGCGTAAAGGGTAATTTTTTAATCATAGTTTTTTTTTTTAATCGAATAAAACACTTAAATTTGCATCATTTATTTTAACTTTTTATTGGAATCGATAAATTGGTCTTCGCTATTTAATTTTGAAAAATAATTTCATGTAAATGTTGTCCGCGGCTCCGTCTCAAAATGTCCATTCAAAAGGCTAATTTTTCGTCACTTTTTCGAGCATTTCGGCCTGTAGTCCACGAATAACGCTTGTTATGTTACGTATCCTGTAAGACTTCAATAGTGTTCGGACTAACGACTTGACATAACCCCACAAAAATAATCAATAGGCATTAAATCCCAAGGTCTTGGGGGCCAACTCACAGAGCTAAATCGAGAGATAAGTTGCTCTCAAAATTCATCCCCAACATATCCATTGTTTCACGAGCAGTGTGGCATGTTGCACCGTCTTGATGAAAGCACATGTCAACCAAGTCGAACTCAGCCAGTTGGGGCAAAAAAAAAAATCGCGTATCATGGCTCGATATCGTTCGCCGTTGACTGTAACGTTTCTTCCACAGTCGTCTTTGAAGAAAAATGGACCGATGATGGCACCAGCCCATAAACCACACCAGACATGCATGACATATGGCTGTTCATCACTCCAGAAGCGAAAGTTTTGCTTGTTTACATATCTGTTCAGCAAGAAATGAGCCTCATCGCTGAACACAATTTTTCAATAAAACAGCGGATTTTCATTGAGCTTTTGTGAGGCCCATTCACCGAAAATTAGACGTTGTGGTAGGTCATTCGTCATTCCATGATGAAATGGCAGAGTATACTGTACACTTTTCACTTTGACAGATGACGTTTGGACGCCATTACCATTACCAGTGCTGCCAATCTGAAAACCCTAAATCTTAAAAAATCACCCTATACAAATGACTTAAAGTTTTATTTTGTTTTATGATCACCTTTTCCGATTAATAAATTTTAGTTTCCTATTGGCCTAATGTTTTTGGTAAAATTTTGATTTTAGTGATACAAATAAAATTTCCTTTAACTATAGAATTGAGAACTGAAAATATTAATATTTTCAAATAATGTTCCCATGCGCGATGGCAAAAAATATTATTTTTATTTAAGCAATATATTTACTTTATTTCACTAATATGAATTTCTATTTTCAATATTTGCTAATAAACACTATTAACTAACAGGGGATTTAAGGTATTGCATATCATCTTACAATAGAAACTATATGTGTCAAAAATATCCAAATTTTTCCGAAAGATAAGTGATATCTCAATTAATTCAATTCTAAACCTTTTCCAAGAAAGCCATTGCTATAGAAATTCTATTTTATAAAACCTAAATAAGAGAATGTATAAACTTAAATGGAAATTATAATAATATCTTGCTATTGCGCAACTAAGTTCCCGCTGTTTGGCAATTGATGGCGCTAGCTGCAACAATATAAATTGAAATTTATAAAAATTGGCCCCTAAAATGTTATCGTAATATTTTTCTTCAGATATATGTAGGTGTTATATAATTAGTACAATTTTAAAATCAATTATATTCAGGTCCACTAAATTTCAAATGCACTTGAAATTTACTTCAGGTGCCCAAAATTACTACATAAGTCATAAGTCGCTACGCTGTAGTATCAACCGAAAACATTGTTGAATTGTTACATGAAATTTTATTTGACACAGATTGTCATTACGTTAATATGATTATCGTAATACTTATTTTGGTAATGAACCAAAATTACTTATTACTTATTGTAATTCTTATAACAAGCGTCACATAACATGGGTCATAATCTGTGTTTAAAGCATAAATTTAATGCTGGTTCCTAGAATAATTTTCTGTTTCATAAACTCCTACTGCGATTTCATGGTTTGGTGGGGAACGAGTAAATATTGAGTGCGCAAAGTGAGAAAATCAATACCATAATTCTATTACGGTTTGTCTTTTATCGGATTATCTTCGCCAACTAACCTTGATATGGTTTTCGCTTGTTATTCCAACATCGCCGGATGATGCACTTCCTGCCTTAGAACGTTGATGAATGAGGTGAATTGTGACAAAAATATGAAATGGGGAAGTGGGAATAACAACAATCGAAGAGCATAACGAAATTTATGAGCGAAAGGATAACAACACTTTGCGGATTATTGAAAGTCAGTCTAATAAGCTGTCAGCTGTTAAGTACCTCTCCTCTGAAATGTTTATTTATTTAGTGAAAGATTTCCCATTTACGAAAATGGATCGCTTAACAACTGAAGAACGCGTAAAAATGGTTAAAACTTAATACAAAAGTGCTGATCAAACTTGAGCATTTTTCGTGCATTACTTGGTGATTATGGTAGTCATAGTCAACCTATTGCGCAAGGAATGAGCAAGATTATAATGAAATTTGAAGAGACTGGAAGCGTTACAGATGTGGTCAATCCAGTGTATCGTCGTAATGTACGCTTTGCCGAAAATATCGCTTCTGTTAGTGGAAGTGTGGCGAATAATCCGAATTTGTAGATTCCACGGCGTTCTCAGTAATTGGGCGCTTATTATGGCGTAGTTTACATTTGGATTTGCGCTTGTATCCATGTAGAGTCCAACTCACGCAACAATTAAAGCCGGCTGACTATTCACAACGCCGCAGGTATGCTGATTGAGTGTTACAGCAGCAGGCTTTCAATGCTGATTTTTTGAACGAAATTTTCTGCAGCGATGAAGCTCATTTCTTATGTCGACAAGCAAAATTATGGTGTATGAAGAAAAAATGACAGTTCGGTGCGCTTTATGATCTGAAGTTGTCATTGGACTATGTTTTTTGAAAATGGCGCTGGAGGAACCGCTACCGTCAATTCAGGGCGCCATGGCTACATGGTGATCTATATTTTTGTTCTGCAATTGAAGGTTACAAACTGGACGATGTGTGGTTTCAACAAAACGGTGCCACGAATCACACAACCCGACCGATATTGATTTTTTTGCATGAGAAGTTTTCCGAAAGCGTAATTTTATATTTTGGTGACGTCAATTGGCCACCAAGATCAAGATCGTTTTGACGCCGTTAGACTTTTTTTTCGGCGACGCCAAAGCTCTTGTTTTTGCAGATAATTTGCAAACGTTGAAGCATTTTAAAACCAAGACTTGCCAAGTTATTGCCGAAGTACCGCCCGAAATGTGCGAAAAAGTGGTCGAAAACTACCTCAAAAGGATCCATTGCTGAAACCAATCCAGAGACGATCATTTAAATGACATTGTATTTCGTATATAATGGCAAGGTCAAGGTAAGTGTTATAATGAAATGAAAGTTTCATCGAAACTATAACTTTATGTTTAACTCTACTTTTGAAACCGAAAAATGGATAACCCAGTATAATAGATCATTCTAACTACACTAAACAAAGCCTTCAATGTCCTGCAAAAATAATCCATATTTTTTACTACATTTTATATATAAAAATGGAGTTTTGTAGAAAAAATTCATGTTGTATTCGTTGGAGACAAGCTCAGGATTATATAAAGCCTGATCCAGTAGAACTAGATTTATGCAATTCACTAGGTCGAAAGCTCAGGATTATATAAAGCCTGGTCAAGTAGAACTAGATTTGCGCAATTCACTAGGCCGAAACTTTTCTTTTGAATCCGAAAAATGGATAACCCAGTATAATAGATCACTACACTAAATGAAGCCTTCCATGTCTTGCAAAAATAAGGCATATTTTTTTACTATACTTTATATTAAAAAATGAAGTTTTGTGGAAAAAATGCATGTTGTATCATTTTGAGACAAGCTAAGGATTATATAAAGCCTGATCAAGTAGAATTCATAAATAAAATTAGTTGTTTTCTTATATCGAATGTTATAGATTTTTATTTTCAGTTGTTGCCTTGATTACGGAGCTAAATTTTTCTTTGAAAAAAAAAAAATCAGAAAATGACTCTTTAGTTTTTGCCGATTTTTAAAGAATACTAAATAATTGCACGCCATCCGTTCCCATAAGAGTTTTATAACACTAAGTGTACTCTGACGACTGAAAAGTAGTAGAAAAGTAGTACTGAAAGTATAAAGTATGTACGAGTACATGAAAGTATATAAAAGATCATGGATGTCTTCCAGCACTTTTTTGAAATTTTGTTGAAAGACATGTGAGTGCAATTTAAAATACGGAAAAAATCTTGTTATATTCTAATTCCTATAAGTTTGTAGACGATGTACAGGTACAAATTTTTCAATGTGAGCAGTTTTGAAATATTAAACAGAGTATGTCAGCCTCATTGATTTGAAAAAATTTTGAATTTCACTGGCATTTTAGTATGTACTGTTAATGAAGTACACGTGATATCATTATCGTTTAGATTTTGGCATTAATTACACGGAACATATGCACAGTTCATCCCCCTACATTCCCTTTGAGTTTGTTCACCTTTTCACATTTCATTAAAGGCATATAATTCCTATCCATGAGTCTCATTTCTGCAGCTCTTTCAAGATTAAAATGCAAATTGTAAAATTCAATTCCCCAATGAAACATTTGGAATTACATTTCATTTTTGTTTTTGGCTGTATCATCAAAGTAATTTTGGAAAACGAAACTGAATTGCCGTTTTAAAACAAATTGAAATGTTAAAGGTTAGTTATTAAGTGGTTGGAACAAATTGTTGGTGTTGTAACACCAATACAAACATTACTTGTATTTTAGTCAAGTCAAGAGAAATGAGAAGGTCGAATCAAAATGTTTCTTAACACATTTGCTGCAGTAGTGGAGCAAGTTGAAGCCAATTGTTGAACTATAGGCCCCGTTAAATGAGTCTAAGAGTAAAATTAATATAAGTTCGCTGAGTGTAAAAAACTCTCCAATGTCCTATTTATGACATACAAGGGAATTTATATTCTGTTTAATCAATTTTCCACTTGCTCCAATATTTTCAATAAGTTAATGCACCCTTAGGAGCTTTTTGTTTGATTAGTTTTTGGTTTCTCTTGAACTTTTGTACAATTCTCCTTCGGACTCATTTCAATCGCATTGTTTGATACATTTCGGTCACAAAAGTGGCATGACAACATGAAAAATCGCCAGCTTGTTATTATTTGCCTAGATTTTTTCGCTCATCTAAGCAAATAATAAACTCAACTAACTAACCATACAAACTAAAATGGTGTTATTGCCGATATTTTCTACAGCGACTTGTAGGCAAAACCATCCACATTTCCAAGGTTGTGATTGTAATTATTCATAAAGCGTCACAAATAAAACAAGGAATTTGAGGAAAACAATTTGGTTTTATCCCCTTTTGTAATCCAAAATCATTTTTGCTATCTCACTATCAATGCTTGAGAAGGCTGCAGTACCATTTTTCATGCTCACGTATATAACATGTAACTAAAACATAGTTGTGGGCAGTACTAGGAATGTTTTTAGCTTTTTAATTTTTCGACATATTCAAAAATTCAAATTTGTCGGTTTTTCATATTTTTTCGGTTTCAAAAGTAAAGTTAAATAAAGCCCACATAAAGCTATGATTTCGATGAAACTTTTATTTCATTATAATGGTTGGATGTTGCCATTATGTACGAAATAGAATGTCATTTAAATGACCGCCTCTGGAATGGTTGCTGAAGTGGATCCTATTGAGGCGGTTTTTGACCACTTTTTCGCACATTTCAGGCGGTGTCTCAGCGAAAACTTGTTTAATGTTGGTTTTTAGATTATTCAACGTTTGTGGATTATCCGCGCAAACACGGTCTCTGACGTAGCTGCGCAAAAATGATCAAACTGCATCAAATCGCAAGACATCGGTGGCCAACAGATGTCGGCAAAGCGAGAAATTGCGTTTTCTGGCAACTTCTGACTCAATAAAGAAAAAATCGGTACACAATACGGCTCGTGGCACCGTCTCGGTGAAACCGCATTTCGTCCAGTTCGTAATCTGTAATTGCAGGCCAAAAGCCGTCAATTTCATACGGCTATAGAGCTTTGAGCTGACGATAATGGTTCTTCCAGCGTCAGTTTCGAAAAATGCGGCACAATGGCGCCTTCAGACTATAACGTCCCCTAAACCGTCACTTTTTCCGAATGCAATGGCTTTTCCACAATCACTTCTTGGTTTTTCGAGCCTCATATGTGACAATTTTGTTTGTTGGCGCAACCACTGAGTAAGAAATGAGCTTTATCGCTGAAAAAATATTGTTCGAAAAATCAGCATTGAAAATTGATTGGGATCAATCTACGGCAATCAGGATATCTACGGCGATGTGAATGGTCAGCCGGCTTTAATTATTGCGTAAGTTTGATTCTGTATGGAGTGAAAAATACGTTATAATGACCCGTAAGATGGGCCTAACTGATGAGAATGCCGTGGAATCGACAAATTCGAATTATTCGCCACACTTCCACTAACAGAAGCGATATTTTCGGCAATGCGCACATTGCGATGATACACTAGATTAACCCCATCTGCAACGCCGCCAGTCTCTTCAAATTTTTTTATAATCGATTATGATCACCCTGTAAGGCACGAAAGGAGCCCACGCTTGAATCATCATTTTTGTAGTAAGTTTTAGCTATTTTTAAACGATCCATATTCTTAAATGGCAAACCTTTGACTAAAATAAAACTTATTAGCTGGCAGCCTTGTCAGATCGGCGGTTTTGAAAACACTAAATGAATAATCTTTATATCAAAAATTTGAAAAGTAGAAAAAATTCGACGAATTCATTGCGATGATTCACTGGATTGACCACATCTGTAACGCTTGCACTCTATTCAAATTTGTTTACAATCTTACCAATTTCTTGCGCAGCAGGTCGATTAGGACGGCCATGATCACCCTGTAATGCACGAGAGATGCCCACGCTTGAATCATCATTTTTTTTTCATTTTTTTAACTATTTTCACGCGTTCTTCAGTAGTGAAACGATCCATATTCTTAAATCGCAAACCTTTGACTAAATTATATTTATTAGCTGGCAGCTTTGTCAGACCGGCGGTTTTGAAAACACTAAATGAATAACCCTTTATATCAAAAATTTGAAAAGTAGAAAAAGGTTTGAAAAGTGTGCAAAAGTCAATTTTCCAAACTTATTCAAATAAATAATCGTGACAGATTTTTGACAAAAATGTTTTAATTATGTATTTTTAATTAAATTTACTGACGTTTTTAACAGAACAACTTATTCTACTACAATATATTAAACAAAAAACAAAAAAAAAATGGTTAAAATGCAAATTATTCTGGCATGAGGAAAATTTGATGGGTCGGATAAGGTCGAAATCGATGCGAAATGTATTTCATTAATGTAGAGTCTGAATTGTATACTGGCATCGACATGTTCCAGTGCATCAAAGTACAGCGGTTAATTTGTCTAATCTACGTTGTGCAGATGTAACAAAATGCTCTTCCACAGAAGGGTACTATCAAACTATCTTTGAAGGATCAAGTTGTAGAAATATTGTCAAAACTTGACGTGACGATTTGGGAAGAAGCGTCTAAGAAAATCTTGCTGCGTATTTTTTTTTTTTTTTCAATATTCTGAAAATTTATATACGATTTTGCTACGAAGGTCGGTAGACTTGAAAATTTAATAACAGACACATAACTTTATGGACCATAGGCTAAATTTGAAAATTGGGCTGAATTTGAGCTGTAGCTCATATAATGCTAACTTTGTGGGCGCCGGATTTTTATGGCTTATTAGAATAGACCTGGGAATTAAGGACATCCTACAAGAAATAGTGTGAAGGAAACATATCGCATAATCTCGGTGGTTTATGGTCTGCTTTTAACTGTTCAAAAATTTAGTCAGAGAACTAATGTCGTTGTCTGTAGTTGCTTCTCATCAGCTTCTGAGTTAGTGGGACTCTGTGAGGTTGTGGGCCGAAGTTCCGACGCAAAATTCGGCAAGTTGATGCCTGTGAAAGACCGAATTCTTGTATGTGGGTCGGAATTGACTGCCTCGAGTTTTTCTATGAACTCGCACGGACAGCGATGACGTTTTCGACAGGAATTGTTTTTTGTTGGCATACGAACATTGGTTGATTGTTCACTGAACTGTCGACTCGAATTTGGAGACCAAACATTAAATAGTCGACTAGGAAGGACAGAGCGTGTTGTTGTCAGAAGAGAACACTCATTTTAATAATATTAAACCTTATTATTAATATGAGTGTTCTCAATGTTCAATTTCATTCTCTAACTTGCCGTGACCATTTTCTGAAATATTAAATACAGGAAAATTATAGTAATAAAATATAAAACAACCTAACCGCCATGAACTATCAGAATTCATATCCATGCCCTTGGAAATCCCTTATTCATTTTTTGATTTTCAAAATTGTTTTCTTCAAATTGCTTGTTTCATTTGTAACGCTTTATGAATAATCACAATCACAATCTTGGAAATGTGGATGATTTTGTCAACAAGTCGCAGTAGAAAATATCGGCAATAACAGTGTTTTTGTGATAGGCAAGCAATAGAATTGAGAAGCCGGTTTTTTGTAAAAGTTATTATTGTGAATGCTTCATAAGCTACCAATATTACACAGCATTTGTGGAGATCCAAATTAACTTTTGCTTAACCCTGGCATAGCCAATATGTGCAAAAATAATAGATAATTAAAGGCAATTTCGTTGAATTTCAAAAAGTTACTGCATGTCCACATACAAATAGTAGTACGCCCAGAGAAGCGGATAACTTACAAAACATTTCTGGACTAATTGTCATTCCAAACATGTCCATATAATTTTAGAATTAACAGGAATAGCGCTTGAAGTGACGGTGACGGGAGAGGTGACGTTCCCCCATAATAAATATTTCCATGTTTTTATTTGCTTTATGTGAAAAGCCCACATTTTGACAATGTAGATAATTTGTCAATTTGATTTGGGGTAAAAAGGACTAAACCTTTGTCATTAGTTCGGACTTGTTTTACAACAGGCAACAAATGGCTTAAATGTTGTCCTTTGTTGTGGTGTTTTATATGTTTGTCACTATGAAACGCCCAATGGATACAACAATATTTAAATCGTGGGCTATCCATAATATTTAAAAGAGATAAAGAAGTGATTTATTGCCGCTATTAAAAATTTAATGGGTACTGTAAAAATTAAAGTCGTATTACGGCGGTTGGAAGAAAGCGATGTTATTGAGCACAAAAATATTTTTGGCGGAATTGGTAAGAGTACCTCTGCGTTGAATTCATCAAAGTGACTTCCCTACAAACTGTACCAATGTAATTGAAAGCTATTGAATTTCTAACTATTATGGCCTGAAACTATAGGTATATCAAGTTAAAGGTCATCGAATTTTAATTTGTTTAACACACAAAACGCTATGCCGCAGCTATTGGCGGAAGGTAATTAAAGGAAGAAGTAGTGCTGTAAAGTGGTTTCGGAACTGCAACATTCTGTAAGGTTTTGGCAAAAACGTTTTGGAAGCTTAAGACTCCCTTTATTTGTATTGAAACATAACCCTTGATGTGACTTTTCTTTAATCTTATGACCAAGAGGGTCACTTCTGAAAATTGTAATCTATAATTGGTATATCGAAACTTACATTCCTTCGTGTCTCTTGCTGTTAATGCCTGATAGATAACGCATAGTGAGAAACAAAGGGCAACAACTTTATAATAATATAAGGTTATTTAATTGTTCCAAATCCGCCAATCTGGCAAGGCTATCAGCTGTTAAGTACCTGCTATCTGAAGTGTTGTTTGTCTAGTGAAAGCTTTGCCATTTACTAATATGGATCGTTTAACAACCGAAGAATGCTTCAAAATAGCTAAAACTTACTACAAAAGTGGAAAAGCCATTATTTTCGGAAAAAGTGACTGTATGGTGCTAATTATAGCCTGAAGGTGTCATCGTGCCGTATTTTTTCTACCTCAAAATGGTCCACTGCTGCAACCAATCCAGAGGAGGTCATTTAAATGACGTTATACTTCGTACATAATAGCAAGTTTCAAGCATTATAATGAAATAAAACTTTCATCGAAATTATAGCTTTATGTGTATTTTATTTATCTATACTTGAATTCGAAAAATGGATTTAAAGTTAAATATAAATTTTATACCAAATTAAAGTGCAACAGTTTTCCTTTTGCAGCGGCTAAAGTCGTTTATACTTCATTTTTGTGTTGGTTCATCAAAGTTAAAAATTATTTTATTAGTTTTCAATCCAGTCAATTGGAATAAAAAGTGGAAGCCGAAACTAAACAAAATGAAAAATATGTATGGCGTCAGGGGAGTATTAGAATAAAAAGTGGAAGCTGAAACTAAATAAAACGAAAAATATGTATGGCGTCAAGGGAGTGAAACGTATAATTTACGGATGTACCAGCTTCACGCTGTAACACCTTGGTAATTGTGATCCGTGATCAATTTCACTAGGAGAGGACAAAATAGGCATATGAAAACTTCCGTTGATCGGGCTTGTCACCGTCCTCATTTATATATTGGTAATGAAAACGAAAGAGAAATAAAATGAAGTGAACACCTAAATGTTGAAACTCACACCCTCTAAAAGCACAATGATTTAAGAATACGTCATCATGCGATTTCTTTAAGATACTTTTAAGAGAGCACGACTGTCATCATTGTCATTATCTTAAATGAAAAATACATGTTACTTGTGTACACGGATGTTGGAGCTATAATTAGTCGAAAATTATGAGATGTTACTACAGCCTTCTCAGGAGTTAATTAAGAATTATGAAAAATGCAAGGATAGTAGATGGGGACAAAATGAAGTCATTTGTTTTGCGAATAAATAATTCACTCATTTTAAGCCATTGCCAGATTGTCAGCCACGTCGACACCGTTGCAAAAAACTAAGAATGTTAGCCTAGAAGGGAGAAGATAATAGCCTGAATTTATCCAGACCAAACGCATTAAGCATTAAATTTGATTGAATTCTAATAGAAAATGTGTCTAATACTCAGTTAGAACTCTAGATTTTGTATTAAAGGTCTTTTAATATCAAGATCGATGTGGTTCAAATTTGGCAGCATTTTTCTTGATCAAAACTACGTATATCCCATTTGGTTGAAATTGAATCGAATTTAAAGACGTTATACATATAGATTAAATTAAATTTGATAGAATTCTAATAGAAAATGTGTCTAACACTTAGTTAGAACTCTAGATTTTGTATTAAAGTTTTCTTAATATCAAGACCGATGTTGTTCAAATTTAGAAGCAATTTTTCTTGATCAAAAGGAACTACGTATACTCCATTTGGTTGAAATGCAATCGAATTTAAAGACGTTACAGACTAAATTAAATTTGATTGAATTCTAATAGAAAACGTGTCTAATACTCAGTCAGAACTCTAGATTTTGTGTTAAAGTTTTTTTTTAATATCAAGATCGATGTGTTTCAAATTTAGCAGCAATTTTTCTTGATCAAAACAACGTATACCCCATTTGGTTTAAATTGAATCGAATTTAAAGACGTTATAGACTAAATTAAATTTGATTGAATTCTAATAGAAAACGTGTCTAATACTCAGTCAGAACTCTAGATTTTGTATTAAAGCTCTTTTAATATCAAGATCGATGTTGTTCAAATTTAGCAGCAATTTTTCTTGATCAAAACTACATATACCATTTGGTTGAAATTGAATCGAATTTAAAGACATTATAGATTAAAGTAAATTTGATCGAATTCTGATAAAAAAACGTGCCCAAAACTCAGTTAGAACTCTAGATTTTGCATTAAAGTTTTTTTTAATATCAAGATCGATGTGGTTCAAATTTAGCAGCAATTTTTCTTGATCAAAATTACGTATACCATATTTAGTTGGATTAAATTAAATTTGATTGAATTCTAATAGAAAACGTGTCTAGTACTCAGTTAAAACTATAGATTTTGTATTAAAGCTCTTTTAATATCAAGATCGATGTTGTTCAAATTTAGCAGCAATTTTTCTTGATCAAAACTACGTATACCCCATTTGGTTGAAATTGAATC
>JAHXMU010025665.1:368767-413085 GCA_019455685.1 Philornis downsi | reverse complement strand
AATGAAATGAAATGAAATGAAATGAAATGAAATGAAATGAAATGAAAAGCCATAGCATAATGCTTGTTTGGTGGGCATTATGGTCTGGAGGTGTCATTGAACCGTGTTTTTTCGAAAACTACTTCAAAAGGAACCACTGCTGCAAGCAATCCAGAGACGGTTATTTAAATGACATTGTATTTCGTACGTAATGCTAAGGTCCAAACATTATAATAAGACGAAATCATAACTTTACTCGTACATGTGTTTTATGTAACTTTACTTTTAAAACCGAAAAATCGATAACCCGTTGCAATTTGCGTTAATTTTGCATGGTAGATGACCAAAATCCATAGCCAACGAAAGCCAATAGTGCAAAATAGGCGACGGTGGACGTAAAATCTTCTTAATTGGAATTTATGTTGTTTGGGTATTAGTTTATTATGGCATTTTTCTGGGTAACTGGCATTCATGTCACCCCAACCGTTTTACTGAATCCAATAGAAATACTCGTATGCCAATAACTTATTATTTATAAAGTCAGACAGGCAAGACATAAATGTGAACACAAAAGTATGGACAAAGGTTAAATTCGATAAGTCCAACACAAAATGCTTAGGTTTGCTTGCATTGACATTAGCTTTAGTTTACATATCTTGATCGTTGTGTAAGCAAAAATACGTAAACGAACAGATATACATTAATGCATTCAGATGAGAATAGAAAACACAGACATAGCAGTCGAAAAATTCAGTCAATATTTCGAAATTACAGACAGATTTTTCGTTGCATCAAAATACTCTGTGGCCTAGAAATACTCGTACTTTGTATTATTAATGAATTTTATTTTCTATCACTTAAATATTTATAAACTCAAACTCAAAGTATGTCGGGGCGTTCCAAACGGTACGACAAACTTAAATCCAGTGATGGTGGTGGTGGCGGTTTATATGAACATTTTTAATATTTGTATTATATAATATTTGTCTGCCATACAAACTAGTATCATGAGAACAATGCTCCAGCAGCGTAATTCATGCCTTGAAAGGCCTTATATTGGACAGTTTTTTTGTGTAATATCAAATTACCCATGGCGACACTGAGGAACATGATCCTCCCTTCTCTTTGCGCATAGGAAGCCCTATATTAGGTCTCTTGGAAAAATGATTTAAGATTGAGGTGCCGTGAAATCGTCTGAAAATAAACGGGAAATGGACCAAAAAATAAAACGAAATTTCAGCCAAAAAATAAATGAAAAATCGCCTAAAAACACTAATTTATTTATCGCGTAATTTATCAACTAATCGAATTTTATTTTAAAAGAAATGTTGACCCAAAAAAATATTGTTTTGTGATCTCTTCAATATATCAACTTATTCATCCTCGTATGGGTTAGATTCTTTATTTCACGTCTTTTTCGAACTCCTCTATTAATGTATTTAATTAAGCACAAATAAATCATTGAGAAATTCCTTCAATTAAAAAATATGGTTGGTGTCAAGATTTTCTTTTCCACCAAATTTCCACGCTGTAGAATTTTATTTGCTTTGAATCCATTTTTTTTTTGCTTTTTTAGTGCAGAAAATTAAATCAATCAGTCTACATCTCGCAATATACGAAATTAAAACAAGCGCAGGAAAAAAATGCGAATAAAAGTTTTTTTGATTTTTTTTTCTAAGTTTTTTTTGTTTTATTTTTAATTTATAATTTATTAATTTGTTTATTTAGATGCAAAATAATTAATAATTATACTTAGTTATTTATAGTTATTACTTAATTACTTACCTTTTGTATTTTCCTTTCGATGAAATTCTACGTCTCGCTGGTTTTTATTCGAGAATTTGTTTTCTTTTAAACGCAGATAAGGATATGACGAACAGAATGGTGCAGATGTGTGTCATTGAATTCAGCGGCACGGCCGAAATTTTCTTTAAATAAAAATGATGCGATTTTTATGCAAAAATTTATTTTTTGTTTTTAAATGTTTTTTTTTTTTTTGCATATGGGTTATTATCTATATAAAAAAGTACGAATTTGAGCAGAGCGGGCGAAATTCTTTTCAGAAAATTCATTCGATTTTTTTTGAGTTCATGTTTTTATCGTTAACTCTTTCGTACTAAATTAATCTAATATTCTAATATATAAATGTTATATACAAAAGCATAAATTGATCTTAAGTATGCACTTGTGATTACTGGTTTATATAAGAATCGGACGCAGCTGGTTGAGTTGCTGGTAGTGTTACCCCACAAGCGTTTTCTATAAAACAGTTTTACCCACTTTGCATTTTGAAATAACACTCACAAGCAGGTTGTAAAAAAATAGCCCAAAACTAAAAGAAAGATTATCCAAGATTATAGATAACATTTTATATAAAATTATATAAAAAAAAATTATATAAAATTGTATAAAAAAATTATATAAAAAAATTTTTCTCAAATTTGTATAAATTTTTTTTGTGTCCTCTTAAAAATGATTATAATTCGAAAATTTAAAAAAGTCCATGTAATAAAAACAAATCCATTATTTTTCTAATTAATGACTTTCGTATTTCGTGTCTCGCGTTACATAACAGTGAACAAATCACGCTAGATGGAGTTGGAAAGATATGATTTCGTACTCGGAAAACAGATCGGAGACATATTGTGATCAGTATCGTTTGAGAGCGCATCAAAGATGAACACCAGCAAAAAGAAAATACACCAACCCAGGATGTAATTGCAAATTACGAGGAATTTGGTTTCATCGATTTCATTCTGGATGTTAAAAATACATCACGCTTTGGAAGTTCAATTGTCCAAAATAGCGAAAGAATAATGGAAATTGTCAAATACGATGACGGAGTAAGCACTTTTTCATTTGCCCAGGAGCTGAACATTTTATAAGCTTGCATACAGAAATGAACCCAATGTATGATTTCCACATGAGTTAGCGAGAAAACAACTTTATGAATCAAATTTTCTTACGCAAATCTCTTCTGAATCGCAAGAAAATTGAACCATTCCTAAAGCGGATGGTGAATAGTGATAAAAAAATAGGTTACCTACGCAATGTTAAGCGAAAACGATTGTATTCTGGCGCAAACTGGCGTATATGGTAGTCCAGCCAGGAAGGTTTAGTCAGGAAGGTTTTACTTTGTGTTAGGTGGGATCAACAGGGACTCATTTGTTATGAGCTGCTCCCATAACACCAAACTCTTAATTTGAACCTGAATACTCAACAATTAGAGCGTCTGAAGGAAGCGTACGCAGCCATTTCTGGCCAATAATAGACGAATTCTGTTCCATCAGGGTAACGCCAAGACACATTAAATGGACAGCGACTTACCAGAAGTTTTAAGAATTTGGTTGAAAGGTTTCTAGGCATTCAACTTATAGCACGGACCTGGCATCAAATGATTGGCATTAATTCCTGTATATGAAAAGAAGTTTGTGAAAATCGACTGTTTCAGTTTATGGCCCATAGGAATGGGGGTTTCCAAGAGAGAGACATAATGGAATTATCTTTAAAATGGCTACAAATTCTTGAACAAGACGGTGTACATTTGATGTAAATTATATCATTCTAACTACGAGTATGCTAAATAAAGCTTTATATTTTTCAAGAGATTGTGCTAAATGCAAATTCAAATTTTCCATATATCATACTTGTGAGGGCGGTTCCAACACTAGCCAACCTAAAAAATATTGTCTGTACTTTTCAACATAATCTTCTTTTAGCTCGATACACTTTTTTCCAGCGATATTCAATAGCTTCTATACTTTTCATAGTAAAAAAATGTCAAACTCCTTAAAATAGCCATTAAGCGCAGATTCGACTTCCTCATTGTTTGCAAATCTTTTTCTAAAGTTTTGAAATAGAAAATAGTCCGAAAGAGCTAAATTTTGCGTGTCAGCTAAATTAAACAATTCGAACTTTAATTCATCATTTTGGCCATCGAAATAGCGGCCCTTTTCCCATAATTTCATCACATAAACGCTGTAATAAATTAATATTACATTTGCCGTTGATTGTTTTTCCTTTTTGCAGACAATCAATAAAAATAATCCCATGCGCATCCCAAAATAACAGACGCCACGACCTTGCCTGCAGATGGAACCACCTTCGCCTTCTTTCGACACAATTCCCCCATTCCAGTCCACTGCTTTGACTGTTCCTTTGTCTCAGGTGCAAAGTGGTGGTCTCATGTCTCATCCATGATTATATATCGGTGAAAAATTTCGGCGGTGACATATCGCCAAACACCCTACTGCAACATCTTCACTACGTTGTATTTGCTCTATTAAAAGCAAGCGCGGCACTCATTTTGCGTACAGCTTTCTCATCTTCAAATTTTTGGTTAATATACGATGTATAGCATTTTTTGAAATGCCTAACATTTCAGCTAGCTAACTCACCTTCAGCCGACGATCGTCCAACACCATTTTGTGGATTTTCTGCCTGGCGTGGAAACCTCAATTGGTCGACAACTATAGTGCTCGTCTTGGCAACTAGTACGACCTCGTTTAAACTCTGCTGCTCAATATTTTACAGTCGTAAACAAAGGAGCAGCCTCTCCCAGAATAAAACGTAGCTTGGCTTTAATATTGGTTAGACTGAGACCTTTTAAATGGAAATATTGAATTACATAACGGTGGCCAATTTTTTCCATGTCTGCTGATTCACTAATCATTTACTTTTGATGGCTCAAATATTAAATATTAAAATATTAAACAACGTGGCGTTTTGAAACTTATAACATATGTTGTATAAGGCTGCCACTTTTTACTAAAATATCTTTTTTTTTGAAACTGCTGGCACCATCTATACGTCAGGTTGGCTAGTTTTAGGACCTTTCTCGTGTTTTGAACTTTTTTCTGAAAAAAAAGTAGGCGATATTGTTCTGGTTCTCATACAAACCTACTGATTAATCGAAATTTATTTTTTCGCTATAATTCTTGGTAAATTTTAAAAAAATCGTTCGACCAGCCACTTTCTTTCTGAAATCGACCATGCAAATTACGTACATTTAGCCATATATTCGTATAATCTTGACCTCCATGACATTTTACTAAACTCTATATAATTTAACGCTTATTGGATACTAGGTAAACTTATTTTTGATAACGATATTAAAGAAATTGTCCGATGTAGCAGAAATCAGCGGTCCATATATAATTCCTAAGCGGAGAACTTCACAGAATAAAAGTTTTGCTTCATATTTTGCTATAATTAAGAGAATTTCCTAATAATTACCTATCAATTCACAAAGCTCCTTCTGTCAACCGTCGCACTTTTGTACTAAAGTAAAAGTGCATCAGGTAAAGATATATGTAAGACAGTTCAGCTGATTGAAGTTTCTGTACTTGTCAAATTTATCACGACCTACTGCATATTGGATGCACATGCTTCCCTTCGAGCTAAAGCAATTTAAAACCTGAACACTTCTAAAAACATGTCGTAGTGTGACACATGACAACTTCTATGCTGTCATCCATTGGAAGATTTTCATGAGGACTTCCCAAAGTAGGATATATCAATGGATGACAAGACTCATATCAAGCTGCCATTTCTTTGAAGTCCTCTGTCGTGTCATCTCAACATAGCAAGTTTGGAATATGTTATTTCCAATGATCAACTACATACAGGCTGCCTTCTATGGAAAAATATTTTATCATGGCTACCAAAAGGAAAGGTGAAAGGAGGCAGGCACTCCTTCTGTGTAGAATGCCTTGCCGATTCCGCTACTGGCTTGGCCTCGACTGATGCTATATTATTTACAATCTTGTTGTGTTTTTGTGTGGGACTATCCTTTGTTTTTGTAAAACAGGCAGCGTCATCTACCAGTGATTCTCGCTGAGACACACAACTAAACTGTATAACATACAGTATGAATGATATCAATGAGCACTACAATTGGCGGCTTTATTGGCCTGGAAATAAATACAAAATAGAACATTGATTGGGTTCTTTTTTTTTTTTTTTGGTTTCATTTGTTGAGCGTTTGCCAGAGGTTGGGGGTTATAATAACACGTTTTTGCCTCTTTGGTTTGTTAATTAAAATCTGTAAATATTGTATGTTTTACTGAATAAATTCAACTTTTCATTTGCGCTTTTAAGTTAATTTAATTTCCAATAGTTATTATTTTAGATGTAGACTTAGTAATATTTGAAATACACGTAGGGGAATCACAATAGGTATGAAATTGAAATATTGTGTTGGTGGCGTCCTTTAGTTCCTAAAAGTTAAAAAGATGTTTCTCAATTCCAGCAAAGTGTGATAAATTTTCAACAAATTGTATAGAGTTTAATTACAAGTCAATAGATATACCGATAAGTCATGACGTGTATAAGGCTTCCAACCTTTACAGAAACTTCAATTAGTTGAATAGACTCAAAATTACACTCAATCTATGTCACTTCACCGGAATTTATTGGGTTCATTTCATAAAGTTTATTGAATAGTAACCATTAAAAAACATTTCATCATCTATTCTCGCTCAGTTTTAGTCGTGATAAAAGCGTTTAAGATGACATATTCGTGTTTAAAGCCTAGCAGGTCGTAGAAACAAACAGTACTTTACGTTGTTGTGGTCGAGGGGAGTGCAGTGTATAAACCTGTATATAATATGTGAGCAGTTATTAGTTAAATTATTATTGAAACAGTTATTTCGTGGAGTCTTAACTTACAGTATCCAAAAAACCTTCCAGACACAAAGTTTCAGCGAATCCATTCAAATTGAAAAGAGCATCTTTCGAGTTAATGCCTACCTACTATTACTGAAATTATTTTCATTATTTTCCTTTTATTTCATTGTGAAATAATTTGAATTTTAAATTTTGCAAAGTAGACGTAATTTATTCAAACGAAAACTGAAAACATTTACATTTTTGTGTGGTGAAATTAATGCTTCAATTTCTTCGTACCGAGCAAAACCAAATTTTATTATAAAACAAAAGAAAGAATATTAGAAATATAAATCATGAATTTAAGTGCTTTAACGGTGGCAGAGAATCTAATTGATATACAAAATTTAATTTCAAATGTCGGTTTTGGTTAGACCGATTGTATTTGAGCTTTCACTCATAACAAAAGATAAAACACTTAAACTGTAATTTAGCAATATAGGTGATATTCCCTATAAGATAAAATTATCTTATCTTTATATATATAACTTGCCGACCCGGCAAACGTTGCTTTGCCTTCAAATTTTATTTTTATTGGAAATGTTTCATTAGCAGGAGCAGAAATAATTGCTTTTTAATTTCTGGTTTGCATAGGAGGTACCACTCCCCATTGTCCAATCCCGCCCATATTTGCAGCAGCACTTAAGATATGTGCACCAAACCGATGTACCAAATTTTGTTCAAATACCGTAAGCAGGAGCAGAAATAATTGATTTTTAATTTTTTGTTTGTATGGGAGGTACCACGCCCCTTTGTCCAATTAGACCGAATTGTAAATCTAAACCATCCCGGGCACCACCCAGACGCATATACAAAAATTGATGCAAAGCGGTCCAGCCGTTTAGGAGGAGTTCGCTGACAACGCCCGTACAGTAGAATTATATATATAAAGATTATACTGTAGATTCTACAGTGAACTTCTCCTAAACGGCTGGACCGCTTTGCATAAATTTTTGTATATTCGTCTGGGTGGTGCCCGGGATGGTTTAGATTTACAATTCGGTCCAATTGGACAAAGGGGCGTGGTACCTCCCATACAAGCAAAAAATTAAAAATCAATTATTTCTGCTCCTGCTTACGGTATTTGAACAAAATTTGGTGCGTAGGTTTGGTGTACATATCTTAAGTGCTACTGCAAATATGGGCGGGATTGGACAATGGGGAGTGGTACCTCCTATACAAACCACAAATTAAAAAGCAATTATTTCTGCTCCTGCTAAAATTTGAAGGCAAAGCAACGTTTGCCGGGTCGGCTAGTTTTAAAATAAACCAGTACCTAATTTTTGTTGTTTAAAAAATTAAGAAGTATAATTATTTCAAAAATATCGGATTATTATTTGCATATTTAACGTATTAGGTGCGCAACAATGTTCCTGCTGTTTGCCAATACATGGTGCCTGCTGTAAATTCGAATTGATTTTTTAATAACCTAAACGTCATAGGTCAAGCTTAGGCATATGATAAATATACCGCCTCGACACAATAGTGATTTTCTTTTGACGTCATATTCTTTTGGTTTTTTGAATATGTATGATTTTGTGCCAAATAATCGTGGGATGTATTGATTTTCTTCTTTCAATCGAAGAAAATAGCCGCTGAAGCTCATCGAGAGCTTCAAAACGTTTACGAAGATGCTACTTTAAGTGAAGCAACGTGTCGATATTGGTTTCGTCGTTTTAAAGACGGTGATTTTGATGTTGATGACCGGTCGCGTGAAGGAAAACGAAAAACCTTCGAAGACACTGAATTGATGGCATTGTTTGATGGGGATCCGTGTCAAACGCAAATAGTACTTGCTTCAGTATGACAGGTTACCTGCCAACCCATTTCCAAGCGACTACATGCGTTGGGAATGATTCAAAAGCAAGGAACTTCGGTTCATTATGAGATGAAGCCAGGGGACGTTGAGCGTCGTTTTTTCGGCTGCAAACCGCTGCTTCAGCGACAAGAAAGGAAAGGTTTTCTTCACCGTATTGTAAGGATGATGAAAAATTGATTCATTTCAGCAATTCAAAGAAAAGGAAGTCATTGGGGCTACCCAGTCATGCTTCTACGTCGTCGCCTTAGCCGAATATTTACGCTGCAAAGGTTATGCTCTGTATTTAGTGAAACCAGGTTGGTATTATTTACAACAAGCAGTTGATACCAAGCGAAACCATCTCTAGGGATCGGAATCGACTCTAATTAATGCGATTGAGTCAAGCTCGGCGCGAGAAACGCCGACAATACGCAGAGAGGCACGAAAAAGTGATTCTTCAGCATAACAACGCTCGGCCTCACGTGGCCAAGCTCGTTAAAACCTACCTGGAAAAACTGAAATGGGAAGTCTTACCCCATCCGCCATATTCTTCATATATTGGGCCGTCCGATTATCACTTGTTCCGTTCAATGGCACACGGTCTGGTTGACCAGCAGTTCCACTCATGTGACGACATCAAGGAATGGTTAGATTCATGGATAACCTCAAAAGATGAAGAGCTTTACCGTGACAGAATTCGAGCTCGCCGGAAAGATGGGAAAAAGTAGTAGCCAGCGATGGGTAATATTTTCAATGAATGATTTGTAAACATGTTTTCATAATAAGGTTGAATTTTTATGAAAAAAAGCGAAAACTTAGTTGCGCACTTAATATAATATTAACCTATACAAATAACTCGTTATTTAAATATGACGTTTTAGGAAAATCTTATGAGTACTCTAATAATAAATAGAAATATTAAAAAAAAAAAATTTAAATATTAATGAGTCAAATTTGGTCGATATAACAAGTTATTTTAGCCAGTACACGTTTTACGTTTTATAGAATGTTATGTAATTCTAACACACCAAAGCAAAATTAACCACGTTAAAGAAATTCTTGTAAATTCTGTCGTTTTGTATTGGATGTATCAGAAGAAATATGGTGGATTGGCTTCACTTCAGTACCCATCATTTTTTTTTCCATTATATGAAGAATCAGGGAATCATTTGTTGTGTAATTTTTTTACACAAATTGGTTCGGATCCTTACACAGTAGATTCGGATCCTACCGGCTGCGCCTAATGTTGTGTGTTTAAAAACACCTAACAGGACCCAATTGTTGTGTCCTGAGAAAAACTAAAGGACACAGAAAAATCCTATATTGTGTGTTCGTGTGTGTATGTGAGGGGGCAGAGTACCTACGTTGCAGAGTTGGCCTTGTTTACAGTTGCGAGACCCGCGACGAGATTGTCATCGCCCAAACGGCAACGATGGGGGAGAATACTTACCTGCTATTTGGAACATAAGGCCTTCTCAAATTCAATTTTCATTCCATCCTGCAACCTGCATGTCATCAAGTTCTGGCCGCATCTCACCGTCTTCTGACAACATTCTTTATTTATAGCATAAATATAATGTATTCTGCCGCCAGTGACTGAGAACCAAACCAAATACTGCTCAGAAATAAGAGTCAGAAAAAAAAATGCAACGTTAGTGCAAAACCCATTGACACACGTTCGTCATTTCCTTGGTTATTAATGTGCCAATGCTCCCGTAACACATTCCGCATAGGGGAAAATGCACAGTAAACATTGACCTATAGGTACATTCATTACTTTAGTTTTTGGGATGTCGCAACAACAGGGTAATTTGCTGCGATATCAAATTGATTCCCATTCTCAAGTGACTGAACCTTATAGCTATGCCTTACACTAACGGTGTCAATAATATGACACCTTATAAACTACTTGTCATGGCACATTTCTTAAACTAAGTTTAGTGTATTGACGACTTTAAGAAAAAGCTACTCGTGCTGAATTATTCCTAGTCTAGTGCCTTAATATGCCAAAACCTTGCAAGATAGATCAATATGAAGGTCATTTGTAGACGATTCTATTGCTATTTTTGATGCTAGAATTTTAGTTAGATATTTGTTTTCAGGAGCATGACTAGTTGCTTGCATCATTGCTTTCCATGCGGTATTTTTTCTGCAAACATAGGGCAGTGGTCTTGTGCCTCAATACGATCTTTCATACTACTTTGTATCAGATGCCATTGAAGGATAATAAAATAGAGGTGGACCGTCTTCTAAATGCAAGGAACTGTTGTGAAAAAGTGGGTGTGGAGGAAAGAAGTTTTCAGGGTTGAATGAAGGATAAAAAATTCCACTAAAAGATAAAAGAACCAATACTTCCCATCTCTGTGAACTAATATGGATCGCTGAGTGTTCTGCTATTGCAGAGAGAAAATTTCTACATATGGCTGATTAATGTTAATTATTTTACTGTGGGTGAAAAACCCACAGCAAATATCGACAATGGCATTGATACCTCACTGGGTCAAAATTATGTCAAAACAGCACTATCACTGTCTAAGAAGACCGAAGCCGCTGCTTCTAATGTCCGGCATATTCAAGGTCGATGACAATAAACTACAATGCCTGAGTTCCTAAATGCCATTTGGCTTAATGAAAGAATATCTATTGATTGAAATCTAAGCGTATAATGATCTGTATTCAAAAAACAGCAAACCAGGTGTGTCTACTAACTACGGCGGCATCAGTTTTCTGCCCATCATTTGTAGGATACTCTCGAATATGATAAGAAGAAACTAGAACCTATAGGGTGGTGTACCAATTGCACTATGTATGTATTTCATTTACTTTTTTTTGTTGTATAGGAAATGTAATTTTATATTTTCATATTGTTATTTATAATTTTTTATATTTTTAATTTTGTTTTTAATATTTTTCATATTTTTTTTTATATTTTTTTATATTTTTTATTTTTTTTTTTTTTTATATATTGTTTAAAGATGATAGACCATAAATGGCCTTCATTCTCAATTATTGTTTTAATGAACAGCTCAAATTCAATCATATTCGATGCTTTGTTTTATACACCTCTTATTAGACATAACCCCATAAAAAAAATCTGGTGCAGTCGGATCAGGTCATCTTGGACGCCAGGGGAAAGTGGAGTTTCTAGATGTCAATATATATAAGAATTTTCTTTGGAGCTCCTCCATGACGGGTTTTACTATGGATTGAAACTTATACGTCTTCGACGCAGTTCTGGGTAAAAGTCTCCCTCAACATCTTTAAATAACGATCCCCTTTGGGAGTTGACGGTTGAGAGTAGCACGATTCGTGCATCACCCTGTATTATATCTTAATTATGCTTGAGACTGTGAAAATCTACCACATTTTCTTTACAACAAATCGTAGAGAAGATCCAAAGTCAAGCGACTTTGGAGGCCAGAGGAAAGTGGAGTTTCTAGATATCAATCTATCTGGGCATTTTCTTTGGAGCTCCTCCACGACCGGTCTGGCTGTGGATTGAAACTTATACGTCTTCGACGCAGTTCTGGGTAAAAGTCTCCTTCAACATCTTTAAATAACGATCCCGTTCGGCAGTTGACGGTTGAGAGTAGCACGATTCGTGCGTCACCATGTATTATATCTTAATTATGCCACATTCTCTTTACAACAAATCCTAGAGAAGATCCAAGAAAAGCTGCTGACACATATTAACTTTTCGGCGACCATAGCCCTACTTTCGATAGTCTGATGCGGCAATTATTATATGACATCGGAGTTGAATTTTGGTCTCCTGCAAAGCTTGTACGTCTTTGCAGGATGATGTTTACACTAAACGTATACTTATTTGGAGAGGAGGGCGGTAGCCTATCGGCCTAACTTCTCCACATATTTTTGAATATTAGTATGAGGAAAGCATCAATAAGCATGACTGAGACTGGCTTCAATAAAAGCTTTACTATACTTTCTCGCTCTGATCATAAAAACATCTTTGACCGAAAACTGCGATATGTTAATGCAGTCTTGTCAATCAATGGAAAAAGGTATTGAGCAATTGTTAATTTGACAGTGTAGGAGGGTAATGCCAATTTATTTGTTTCGACGAACAAAAATCATACTTGTTTGGGATGTCGACTACTACAACTTTGTCTAGATATATAATTTCATGCACTTGACCTACGTTAAGAAATAAAACTGATAATGTTGATCGGTAAGCTAAGAGATGACAGATGGCGTTATGAACTTTGCGAGCGCCTTAATCGCAAATCAATCTCTATATGAACAAAAAACCAATTAAACCAGGCATTAGTTCTATCTATCTTGCTGTAAGAGGTAGAGTCACCTGCTGTAGCATAAGGAACTGAGTCATTCCTACAAGACTTTGGGGAAAACCGATCCGTAGTATATATGAATCCATCAGCGTTAACGAAAAGAGCTACAAAACTGTATAGCGAAAACGACAGGATCAAGCGCATCGAACTACTTCGAATGTTTTGGCTTGATGGTATGAACTGAAACTTTCCAGTACTAAAAGTCTTTGACAATTGATTTATAGAAGTTGTAAAGGATGTCCCAACAAGAACGCAAGATTAAAATTTTAAATAAAACACAGATATTGTTTCTCTGGCTGTATGACATGTGGCGTCGTCTTGTTGAAACCACATGCCCTCCACATTCACTTCTTCAATTCTAGGCACGAAAAATCTGGTTATCATTTCACGATACCGAACTCCATTGATTGTTTGCGCTTGATATGCCTCATTTTCATAAACAAAAGATCCAATGATTCCTCCAGCCCAAAATCCACACCACACAGTGACACGTTGAGGATGCATTTGCTTTTCGTGAATCACTCAAGGATTTTCCTCACCCCAAATGCGACAATTCTGTCTATTGACGAAGCCATCAAGATGGAAATGGGTCTCGTCACTTAAGATGATTTTATCGGCAAAATCAGCATTTTCATGTTGTCTCCCCAATACCCAATTAACGAACTCCCTTCGCTGTCCATGGTCAGCTGGCTTCAGTTCCTCAGTCAATTGAACTTTGTTTGCATGAAGAAGCAAATTTTTCGTCAAAATTCGCTGCATAGTGGATTTGGAGACACCAATTTGCTGAGCTCGGTGTCGAATTGAGGTGGATGGAGTTTTTGCGACATCATCACGTGCAGCTGCGACATCTTTGGTCGATCGACCTGGTCGAAGGCACGTTGTTGTCTTTACAGACCCAGACAGACCCAGTTTTGGCAAATTTATCCATTAATCTCTTTACAGTTGACTCTTTTGGAGCATTATTGTGACCTCAAATTTACCATTTTGGTAAAACAATTTCACAATGAGAATGCGTTGTTCATTCGTGTAGCGCTCCATTTTTACTAACGTCGTACCTTCTACTATCAAACTATAACAACTGTCAAACAATGACACTTCGAATGGCGCCAAATTTAAATCTTGCGTTCTTGTTGGGACACCCTTTATTTACAGGCGCAAAGGTATTTATGTAAATGCTGGAATTTTGCACTGTATATTCCAGAGGGGACATGTTCAGTCTGCCCAGCTGTAGTCCTAGATAAAAATTTACCAAAATTATATTGCGCAACGTATTAATTTGAGCATATGAAGTAATATTACACATTTTAAGGGTGAACTTTGTCAGTGTCATAAGAATCAGATTACTGCTTCAACATTAAAGACGTAATAGCGATATTGATGTCTTCAACCTCAGAATTGGCAAAATATTGGCAGTGAACATAGTTCAGTCTTTGTAGAAATGTCTGCAAAGTATTTGATCTGAAAATACATACAATCTAATTCATCTCCTTCAATGTGTAACAATTTCGCAACCTCTCGTACCGTTGAAAATATGAAAACATTTGATATACGAGTATAATTAAAAAAAAATAATAAAAAATATTTCGTATCCACCATATAATGCATGTAGCCTCCTCCTCCACGGTCAGGATATATGAAAAAATATATTTTTTTTTTTTGAATAATTTTTATAACCGTGGCTTTAACAAAAAAAAGGACACACCATTTTTTTTTTTTCATTGGTGATATATGTTGAACAAATGCTCGGCCTTTAATGAAGAATTAGTCAAAACCCATTGTTGGTATTCCACATAACGCCAGCCTATTTAATGCCTTAGGTGCACTATCTGCAATGGATGAAAAAGCCAAATTGGTAAATGACACTACAGTATGCAGAAAATTTGCTGAAACATGAAACTGAACTTTCACAATGATTACTTGTACAGGCGCACTCAGTTTTGCATGTCCTTGGCACAATTCGGAATGCCATTAACTTCAACAAATTGTTCTGTGAAGCCAGAGTGTACGAAAGACATCAGTAAAGTGTAAATGCATGTTTTGCTCTTTTATTTCGTTAGCTGTGGAATTAGTGTCGCTGGCTTTCCGTTTCAACAGCTCATCATCGTAAACAACTCCATTACATGTGTGATATACGTTGGAACAATATGCAGCTGGGAGCTTTTAAAGATTTAAACAAAGTGTTTTGAGACTTTAATGGGGATCATGGAATGTTTAATGTTTCACGAGTGTTTTGGTTGACACAACAACTGTACACTTAATAATTTAAAGAGAAAGAAAACAGAACGAATTTACTTAAAAACGATAGCGTTTTCAGGAATTATAGCAGAAATTTTAAACATCTACTCACTAAAAACAAGAGACTTTAGATCGTTAAGAGAACAACCACCAAAAAGGCAGACAGTGATTTTCATCGGTTTGGAAACTAATCATTGTCTCTGCAATCAAAGACCGGAAAGTGATATATGCCATAAATATACAATGACGCTTTAACTATTTCAACTTTAGTGGCTAATTCGTATTCTAGAATTTAGTGATTTTCCTTTAAATTAAATACCACGACTTCCTAATCTTTGATTTCTTAATCATATATTTTATGTATATTTAATATATGTAAAAATCTGAAATTTGATGCGTGTATTTTTGGTTGAATTGCAAGTACAAAGGAAATTTTGACAAAATTCCAAATACAGGGCTGTCCATTTATTAGTTTCAAAACCACCTGTCTGGCAAGGCTGTCAGCTATTAAATACCTGTCATTTGAAGTGTTATTTATTTAGTGAAAGGCTAATTTGGATAGCTTAACAATCGAGGAATGCGCAAAACTCGTTTAAACTTGCTACAAAAGTGGTGATTCCAACATAGGCTTTCAATTGAACCAAATTTTCTTCATACATGAAGCTCATTTCTTAATCGGTGGTTATGTCAATAAACAAAATTGTCGCATGTAAGGCTTGGACAACGTAGAAGTGATTATGAAAAAGCCATTGCATCCGGAAAAGTGACTATTTGGTGCGCATTATGGTCTGGAGGAATCTTTGAGCCATATTTTTTTCAAAAATGGTGCTAAAGGTACCGTTACCGTCAATTCAGAGCGCTATGGTCGTATGATAACCGACTTTTTTTGGACTCCAATTGAAGATCGTGAACTGGACGATATGTGGTTTCAACAAGACGGTGACACGAGCCGCACAATACGACCGATATTGGCTTTATTGAATGAGAAGTTTCCAGAAAGCTTAATTTCACGTTTTAGCAACGTAAAATTTCCACCAAAAATTATGCGATTTAGCGCCTTTCGACTTTTTTTTAGTGGGGATACGTCAAATTTCGTACTCGTATTTATGCGGATAATCCTCAAACTTTGGAGCATTTGAAAACCCACATTTGTCAAGTTACCGCCGAGATAGCGCCCGAAATGTGCGAAAAAGTGGTCGAAAACTACCTCAAAAGGATCTACTGCTGCAACCAATTCAGAGACGGTCATTTAAATGACATTGTATTTCGTTTATAATGGTACGGTTCAAGCATTATAATGAAATAAAAATGTCATCGAAGTCATAGCTTTATGTGTGTTTTATTTAACTTTACTTTTGAAACTGAAAAGTGGATAACCCGGTGTTTAAAAAAATGCCCATTTATTACGAATGATTTTTTTTACAAAGATATCGCCGGTTCAGCAAGGTTTTATTATCAATAGGAGCGAGTTGCTTTTAAATACTGTGGCAGTTAACAAATTTTGAAAAGTTCTTAAAATAGGTCATGAATAGGCTCTAGGAAAATATTTTTTCAGCATGCGTCGCTTCACGCTGTGAAAAAGGTGTACTTGGAAATATATCTTAAATATTGCTAAGAACAGCCTGAATTACAAAAAGTCACGAAACGAAACAAATTACTTTACCGACAAAAAAAAATAAAATAAAATAAAAACCAAACAAAAGGCCAGTTATAGCAATATCACAATACGAAATTGAAATCAAAAACGAAATCTTATAAATGAGTTGAAATCGGTAGGCTGGCGAAAATCTGAATAGGCTTCATAATTTCGGTAGAGTAAATAAATGCATAATACATTGAATTAAATGTATTTTTCCATTAAAATAATTTCACATTTGTGGTATTTTTTCATCAACCAGACCAGCTTGCCCACTTGCCCGCTTGCTTTGTTCATTAAAACGAGGGTGGCTCCTTACCGTATCATTCATGTAACAGCGTACATTGCCTTTAGTTATCGAGTTAATAATAAAACTGTTAAATACATTCTAATAAGATCCATTTTTTAAATAGTGCAACTGATTAATTTTAACCCTCTTGTGACTCCTGCGGTCAAGAAAGTTGTGGACAAAAATATCGATTTAGTCGGGGTTTTTTTTTTTTTTTTTTTGAGTGAAAATTGGAATGTTTTTTAGAATTTTTCAGAATTCACGCCTACAATTAAGGCGTCTTTTAATCAAAGGGCAATTTGTGACATTTATTTCCAGTATCTAAATATTTCTATCATGTTTTGTCTTTAGTTAACCTGTAGGTTTTAAAATTATTACAAAAAAATAGTGGAAAATTTTCATTTTCATGGACGAGACTTCAGCCTTCGCATGTCCAATTTTATCCCCTCTGTTGGATCGATTTTGCTCTTCTGTTACACATGCAAACCTTATGAATATATATTTGTTTATTATTTATCTATTGTATCTTCCAAATTAATTGAACTAACAATAAGTTCTCGTACCTTAAACTAATAACTAATAATTAACTAAGTCCAACCATAGATGGACCAAAAGTTATGTTCTATTGTTACTGCTGTTATCATCCTTCTAGTATTTGGGTGAGATAAATCGTATCCCTCCTTATTAATTGCATGCATTCTCTGTCATTTAACATGTTGCGGACTAATGAATTTGGATGGTATTCCAGCTTTCTCGAATATGCTGTTACATCCCTCGTGATCTTAGTTTTCACCAATGGCACGTTTAAATCATCGTGGGTGTTCGAGTTCTAAATATACCAGGGGGCGGCTGTGATCATTCATAAGATTTTGTTTTGGCGCCTTTGTATTCTTTCTATATTTGAAGCTGAGACGGTGACGGTGCTTTAAAATCAAGTTGTAGAGTAAGAGTTTGCCATCTAAGTTAAGAGTAGAGTTTCTACCCATAAGCCAGTTTAGTTGAGTTGCTTTCAATTTCTGAATAAAACATCAGTTCGCGTTGAACAATTGTAAATTACTGGCTCTTTATTCCCAAATTTAAATCTTACAAGCTATAATGGAATTATTCTATATCTACTAATTCTAAAGATGGAGTGAATAAGAAAATAAATAGGGGTGATCCTACCATCGCCCACACACACAAGCGTGATCGCCTGATAATTATACTCATCTATGACTTCCTGCATCGCTCACATAAGATCTTCTCGCTGTACTCTTGAGTATTACAGCCTGACACACAAATGTTTAACACATGTGAAAAAAACACTTAACAGAGCCACATGTTTTACTACATCTTAGGGCTAAGTGACTATTCTAACGTTAACCAAAGAAAATATATTTAACTTAAACTTCTATAATTAGCCTGTAGCCACACAGTAAGATGAGTTTACTTTCCTTATAAGTACAGTCATAAATATATTCAATACGTTTCTCTGGAAAAAAACTGACAATTGGGAAATTCCTATCATTGCAAGGATATAAACTGTACCACACATGTTCATTATTGAACAATTTCATTTGCGTTAATTTTGCGTCTATATGGCATTTCCATGTGAGGCGCCGATCAAGATGTATATCAACAAATTTAACAACGGTGGTGCTGATTTATTGTTCAGTTGTTGATTTGAATAATGGAGAAAGTTTCTCTACACAATGTGAATGTTATACGTGTATATTTCTGCTCATTAACGCTTATTCTCCATTGTTTTAGCCAATTTTCCAAGTGATGAATGTGATTCTGGAAGTGTCGGGATGCTTCCTGAGGGTTTTCAGGAGAACTAAGAAAACCCGTATCGTCAGCAAATGTTGATGTATGAATATGATCATTAGTTGGCATTTCTGATGTATAAATTAAATATAAGGTAGGTCGCAAAATGCTACCTTGAGGAACTCCGGCTTCAGTAGGCTGGAGTGAACTTAAGAAATTCCCTTCTTTAAGAATAAATTTTCGGCCAGTTAAGTAGTTTTCTAATAGTTCATGTGTGTTTACAGGCAAATTTTGTCTCAATTTACATGTTAAGCCCTCGTGCCATACTTATCGAAGGCTTGAGAAATGTCAATGAAAACAGCGGAACAATATTTCTTTTTCTCAAAAGCGTCTTTGAAGACATTTACTATTCTGTGCGTCTGCTCGATTGTGTTATGTTTTTTTCTGAATCCAAATTGATGATTTGGTATACATCCATTGTCGATTAGTATTGGGTTTAATTTAAATAACAATAGGTTCTCAAAAACTTTTGATATGTTCGATAGCAGACTAATTGTTCTATATATTTCTGACTTTGTGTGATTTTTCCCTGGCTTAGGCTTCATTGTGACTAGTTAGATCTTTCATTCTAAAGGATAGTACTGAAGTTGCAAAATTGCATTGAAAATAAAAAGAATTAATCTAACGCGCTACGGGGTAGCTCTAAGAGCTTTAGTATATGAAGGAAATGTTGAGTCATTGCACGAGTATATATCATTTGGAATGACCTGAAATATTGCCCATAAAATATTATGAAAATAAACGTAAAATTGACCAAATAATAAAATTAAAACTCGCCTAAAAATAAACGAAAAATTGCCCAAAATCACTGGTTTATTTATCGTGTAATTTATCACCCAATTGAGCAATACTTTGAAAGAAATATTGACCCATAATATAGGTAGATATTATTTTGTGTTCCCTTCGATTTATCAACTTCTTCATTCTTTTGTGTATTAGATTCCTTATTTTACATCCTTTTCGCAATCATTTTCGATTGGTTTCAATTCAAGATAAATGATTTTTTTAAGGAGTTCATTCAATTAAGGACTATGAGAAATCGACCAAAATTGCTAGTTTATTTATAGTGTAATTTGTCGTCACCCAGTTGAACAATATTTTAAAAGATATATTGACCCAAAAAAGGTTTGATTTTGTAATTCTATTAATATATAAAATTATTCATCCATTTGTATGTCAGATTTCTTACTTCACGCCTCTTTTGAAATAATCTTGGAATGGTTTCAATTTAATACAAATGAATTTTTTGATGAATTCATTCAATTAGGGAGTTTGATAGCTGTTGAGTTCTACTTTTTCATCAAATTTCTAGCTTCTAGAAATGTATTTCCTTCATCTTGATCCATTTTTTTGGTCATTTTAGCGTACTAAATTCAAACAGTTGAATTAAGGCCTCACTTTCATGAAATTCTTTTTTTGAGGGTTTTTTTCTGTTATTAATTTTATTTAAATGAAGGGTGTCCCAACAAGAACGTAAGATTTAAATGTGGCGCCATTGGAAGTGTCATTGTTTGACATTTGAGCAATTGTTGTTGTTTGCTAGTAGAAGGTACGAGGTTAGTAAAAATGGAGCACCACACGAATGAACAACCCATTCTCATTGTGAAATTGTTTTACCCAAATGGTGAAAGTTTTGCGGCTGCTGTTCGCAAATTGCGATCAATTTGGGGTCATAATAATGTTCCAAAAGAGTCAACTATAAAGAGATTAATGGATAAATTTGGCAAAACTGGGTCTGCTAGTGATGTAAAGACAACAACGCGCCTTCGACCAGGTCAATCGGCCGAAAATGTCGCAGCTGCACGTAATGATGTCGCTCAAACTCCATCCAATTCGACACCGAGCTCAGCAAATTGGTGTCTCCAAATCCACTATGCAGCGAATTTGACGAAAAATTTGCATCTTCATACATACAAAGTTCAATTGACTCAGGAACTGAAGCCAGCTGACCATGGACAGCGAAGGGAATTCGTTAATTAATTCGATAAAATCATCTTCAGTGACGAGACCCATCTTGATGGCTTCCTCAATAGGCAGAATTGTCGCATTTGGGGTGAGGAAAATCCTCGAGTGATTCACGAGAAGCAAATGCATCCTCAACGTGTCACTGTGCGGTGTGGATTTTGGGCCGGGGGAATCATTGGACCTTTTTTTATGGAAATGAGGCATGCCTAGAATTAAAGAAATGAATGTGGAGGGCATGTGGTTTCAACAAGACAGCGCCACATGTCATACAGCCAGTGAAACAATTCAATTGCTGTATCAGTCATTTAAATGCTCCGTTCTTGTTGGGACACCCTATATATACGAGTATGTGGTTATTAAAATTTGATACTTAATTATTTACCTATTTTCAGTACTTCCTACTGGGATGAAATTTTTTGTTTCGCAAAACTAGGTAAATGTGGAACACAGCGCTTACTTTAGTTTTTTTAATAAAAATTACGTGATTTTTATTCGAATTTTGTTCTGCTTTTAATTGTAGATAAGGATATGGTATGCAAAAGGGTGCGGATGTGTGTCGCTGAAGCACGAGAGGCAGGCAACGAATTTGTGAAATTTTTTTGTTCGACCCATTTTTGGATTTTAAGGAGTTTTTTTTTGTTTCCCATAAAAAACAAAACAATTAATTTTTTTTCGTATGAGTTCTTATAAATGAAATAGTAAGGATGTCGACAGAGTGGGCTTAATTTTTTTTTTTAGAAAATTCACGGGATTTATTTATTTTTTTATTTTTAATTCTTTTATTGTTAAATAAGTTTATATTTTAATGAGTATATATTATGTACTGGATCAAAATCAATCCGAGGTACAGAATTCATTAACAAACAAAAAAACTTATCTTGCGATTACAGGTTTATATAAACAACGACTGCAATTGAATGAATCGCTGATGGTACCAATCTGCAAAGACGGACTATTTTGACATTGTAATTTTGGGCCTTTTTTCAATTTGAGATAATATTATTTTGACATAAAGGGATTATTACCCATAATCATGGATGATAGCTCTTGAGAGCGGATTTTTGGGTAATTTTTTTTGGCGATTTTCTATCTCCCCGTCTCTAACGTTTAATTTATTAAATTGCTAAACTGTGCATTTGCTATTTTAAATTTGTGACTGTTTCGTGTTTAAGTTTATATGAAATTTCATCCAAATTAAATTTTACGGTCCCGTATCTAACGTTCTTTTAATACCAACGTTTAATTTATTAAATTGCTAAATAATGCGTTTGCTATTTTACATTTGTGACTGTTTTGTTCTATATATCCATTTATATTTAGAAATGTTTACAGATTAAATAAAATGCGAGTATAGAATGCATTGAAAATAGTTTTATGTACAAATTGGTAATAATTACACACAATATGCCATGTGTTTGATCCAAAATGTAGGCTGTTTCATCCAAAAACTAAATTTCCGACTAGACTGACTGAAACGTTTGCAAATGCCTATCGCACTATCAAACCCACCGGAGTGCCTGCTATTAATTTCAGCCCATAACATGTGACTAAAGTTATTATTTGATAAGAACAAAGAAGAAGTGAAATATTTCTTGGCCTTGTAATTCAGTTGTGATGTTGAATTTTAATGCGATTACGGTATCAATGTTGGTGGCAACATTTTGCATTGATATCTTTGCGTGCAATGAATTACTCAACAGACTTTTAAAGACATCACAAAATTAAAAAATTTAATATGCGAGCATCGAAACGAAAACAGACTTATTTCAAGATAAAACGATTTTCTCGAGTACTATTTTTTATTGTTAGTTTTATTTATCGTACATAGTTGATATTAAACTTTGATCTAATTTTATTTCTCTAGTCAGTGGATAAGTAGACAACTTATACGAGGTGTGATCAAAAAATAACTGTTATTTTCAAGTTTTTTTTAAAAGTATTTATTTATTCATAAATTTTTATTTTATTTCCTTTAAAGTAATCCCCCTCACATATAATAAACTTGAGCAGCGTTTCTTCTAATCCTCGAAACACTTCTAAAACGCCCTTTTCGGTATCGCCAACAGCTCCTGCTTCGATTTTTCTTTTATGTCCTCAATCGTAGCAAAACGTTTTCCTTTCATTGATGTCTTCAGTTTTGGGAAGAGGAACAAGTCAGCGGAAGCCACGTCCGGTGAATACGGGGGTTGATGCATGATTGCGGTCTTGTTTTGGCCAAAAACTCAAACACAAGCATCGATGTGTGAGCTGAGCGTTATCATTGTGCAAAATCCATGATTGGTTTTTCCACAATTCTGTGCGTTTCTGATGAATTGCTTCGCGCAAACGGCGCATAACTTGAAGGTAGTATTCCTCATTGACCGTACAACTTTGTGGCGAAAATTCATGATGCACCATGCCATTGCAATCGAAGAAAACAGTGAACAAAACCTTCACATTTGACCAAACCTGACGTGCTCGGGCGACCAGGACGAGCATCGTCATTAACATCTTCTCGGCCTCCCTTAAACCGGTTATACCACAATTGAACCTGTGTTCTGCTCATAGTAGACTCGCCAAACGCCACAGTCAACATTTCAAATGTCCTTGCGCTTTTAATGTCATTCTTTACCCTAAACTTAATACAGTTTCTTTGATCCATTTTTTCGAATTGTAAAAAAATCGAAGAGCACACCAAAACACGACTAACCTTTTTATCTGTCAAAAACAAACTGAGAATCCAAAATGACTGATATTGTCAACATATATAACAGACATGAGTACCAACATAACATAAAAAAATGCAAAAATCGAAAATACGTAACTCATGAAAGTTGAAAAAACGTTTTTTTTATTATCACACCTCGTAGACTAGCAATAATAAATTTTTAAATATAATCTAAATAATTAAATTGTGCAATATATTTCTTAACTTATCTCGAGGAAGAGTGTAAAATGTTATGTCTTTTTTCTTCTGAAACTCAGGTTCCCATTCACTATAAGCGACCCTGGGGGAGCTTAGGCTCAATTGAGGGAGTTCGAAACCAGGAGATCTGAGTTCTTTTTCGTACTCTGTATCAAGTTTACTTACAGAGAATTCATTCTTTCTGGAAAAAAGGGGTTATGGATCTAAGATTTACATTTATATTTATTTGAAAGCTGGGGGCGACTTGCGACGTGATCCTGGTGCTTGTTGAAGTGCAAAAAGGCTCGAGTTCTCGCCGCCCACAACTACAAAACCTCCGTGCACCGCTGGGTTGCCACCTAGGCATCGCAAATAGTGGACTTTTTTTAATTTCATGGTTGGATTGGTGGGCTTTTACTACAGTTCATTATAGAATTCGATTTAAATTGACTGTGGTTATTCAAATAATTCATTTTAATTCATTTTGAAAACAATTTATAAAATTCATTTAGTAATCAATTAGAAAAATCAGACATACTTATATTAAACAAAGAGTATAATAAACTGAGTTATATATCGAGTTATACCTATACAGTTTCATAGATTTATGAAGCATGTCTGGCAGAGTGAGTGTTGATATGAAATAAATAATGATATCACAATGTATGTGAAGAAAATAAATCTGGACAATCAATAAAACCAGAACTAATATCATGACGAAACATTAGGGAAGGAATATCTCTTCTTGATGTAATTAATTTTAAAACTAAAGGAAAGTATCTACTAGAATAAGAAGGAGTTGTGGTCAAGAAATAAAAACAATTTAAAGAAAACATTAAAAATGTTATTTGAAATTTTTTCAATACGATTAATAACGGAATATCCGTTATGTGGTTTCAATAGTAAAGTTAAATAAAACACAATTAAAGCTTCGATTTCGATGAAATTTTTTTTTCGTTATAATGCTTGGATCTTGCTATTATGTATGAAATACAATGTCATTTAGATGGTCGCCTCTGGATTGGTTGCAGCAAAAGATCCTTTTTAGATAGTTTTTGACAATTTTTTCGCTCATTTCGGGCGGTATTTCGGCAATAATTTGACGAATGTTGGCTTCCAAATGCTTCAACTTTTGGGGCTTTTCAGCGAAAAGACGGATTTTGACGTAGTCCTCTCTGAATTGGTTGCAGCAAAATATCCTTTTCAGATAGTTTTGACCATTTTTTTCGCTCATTTCGGGCGGTATTTCGGCGATAACTTGACGAATGTTGGCTTCCAAATGCTTCAACTTTTGGGGCTTTTCAGCGAAAAGACGGATTTTGACGTAGCCCTCCCGTCCAAAAAAAAAAAAAAAAAAAATCTAACGGCATTAAATAGCATGATCTTGGCGGTCAATTAGCGTCTCTAAAACGTGAAATTACACTTTTTGGAAACTTCTCGTGCAATAAAGCTAAAATCGATTTTGTTTTTCGGCTCCTGGCACCGTTTTGTTGAAACGACGTATCGTCCATTTCATAATCTTCAATTGTAGGTCAAAACAAGTCGATTATCATTTGGCCACAGCGCTCTGAAATGAAATTCTGATTTTTCGCCTGACCATATCTGTAAGGCTTCCAGTCTTTCCATATTTATTTATAATCTTGCCAGTAGTTCTATTATGACGATCGTAATCACCCCGTAATTCACGAAAAGTGCCCTCATTTGAATCACGACTTTTGTAGTAAGTTTCAACTATTTTTACGCGTTCTTCGGTTGTTGAAGGCTCCATATCTGTAAATGGCAAACCTTTTACTAAATAAATAATACTTCAGATGACAGATATTGAACAGCTGACATCCTCAAGGTATTTTAGGACGTTAAGTGTTTTTCAAAATGTTTTAGATTATACTAAATAACTCAACACTCTGAGTGATTGTAGAACACTAAATGCTTTATTGAAAAATCCTTCTTACGTACTATACATGAAATTCTTACTTAGCTAATCTAACCTAAAGATGGAAAGAGAAAGGGCGCATTTTCTAATCATAAACCACACTTCTTAATCCATCTACTATCGCTACTTCAACCGCTCTTATCGAATATTGTATTTTTTTTTTTTTTAATATGCTACAGGAAACCACCTGCCTTATCTTTATTACTTCGTGTGAGTTTATGTAGCGCCCCGTAAGGAAATATTCACATGAAGTGTGAAATAAACCCATTAACATGGAGCTAGGGTGCATTTTGTTTATGTCCACTTGAAGGATACACATATCATCTTATCATTACCAGCGTGGTTCTTTACGTGCTACACCACTCTTCTGGTAATAAACAAGACGCTACAAGAGACAATTTATCTTTATTATATTGCTTCATGTGCGTCTCTGTGGTGCCCCACAAAATATTGCTATTACGGGGAATCTAATTCCGTATAGCAATAGATTCTGAAGTCCGGCTTAGATGATAATATGCGTCTTAACGACATAAATAATATTATTATGACAGAGAATTTGTTCTTACTAATATCAGTAGTTAGAGATATTACTTAAATTATGAATAATCGCTGTTGTAAAATGCAAATGTCGCTACAAATGCTAGTGTGTAAATCTGTCAGATTCGGTCTGAAGACTTAATGTGGAACTTAGGCTCCGGGAAAGAGATTTGAGGTTTTGTGGAAGAACTAACGTTCTTAATGGTATGTGTATACTTACGAGGGGGTTTCGTATTGGAGAAGAGGAAAAGATAACGGTTAACTTACATTCTTTCAGGTTTTATTCGTATGTTGAGAGCGGCTGGCGAAGTGGTTCAGTTGGCGGAAAAAGGGCTCAAGTATTCCGCTGATTTCAACCAAGAGATCTCCGTACCCCGCTGGGTTGTCATATGGGCGTAACAAAATAGGGGTTTTTATACTTACATGGTTGTTTGAAGGAGCCCTTACGTAGGTAAATAAATAGTTAATTTTTACAATTTACAATATTTACAAACTGTTTCATATAAGCAATTCAATGCAATTCAACTTAATTCAGTGTAATCTGATATACATAATGCAATTTTAATTCAAAACAATACAATTTAATTAAATGCAATTCAATTCAAAAATTCAATTTAATTCGTAATTTAGAATTCGTAATTTACTTTACTTTATTAAATTCATTTTCCAGTTCAATTTATAATTGATAATTCATACTTTAATTTACATTACAAGATTCATTTTTCAATTTATGGGAAGGAAGGATTAACTATGTACGTTCAACAGCTGTTCTGAAAAATTGTTATTATTTGTGAACTACTTTAAATTTTGGAGCAGTAATATAACATAAATGTACATCAGGTTAAGTACAATAATAATAAGGGAAAAAATTGAATCCACTTAAGTCGTTTTGCCATATGACTAAGGATATATACTTGATATGTTAACAATAACAACAATATTATCAAAACCTGTTTCTTCAAATGGGGAAAACATATTTGTTGGAAAAATTTGGCTTTGAAAAAATCTTTAAACATATTTACCGAATCATGAAGTTTATGCAATTTAGATAAATAATTACTATCCGTGACATTGCTGTATTTATTTTCGATTTTACATGTCCCAATTAATATTTTTTGAACGTATCTTCATGCAGTTAACAGTTGAATGTAAGCTAAAATAAACACATTTCACTTTAGTCCCTGCAAACGTGAAATTCTTCATAAAATATTCAACAAATTCCCAAAGTTGTTACATCCATCTCCTTCATCTGCCCCCCATTTACCCTAACAGAAACATACAACAAATTTGATCCTTGTAGGAATGTAAAGTCGTGAAAAAAACCAAATGAGTGCGCGTGTGTTGCTTTTAACCAACATAAAATACACTGACATCAGGTTGATGATGTTTGTTGGCAAACGTGTTGTCAATAAGTTAGTCGAATGCGTACGTGCGTGGTTGGGCCAACGCTAAAGGGTATGATTAAGATTTAAATCGGTTTCTACAGCGGCGATGATACGTTATGGTGCGTGTGGGTACGTATGAATAATATATCGCCATATGTGAAAAGTATACGTCAGTTGGGATGAGTTTCATTGTTTGTAAATCATGTTCAGTTAAAGCTGATGGTTGGATTTTCGGGTTTTTTTCGGTTGGAAGTTTGTATCACACAATATGTATTTGTACAAGGAAATAATTTATTGACGCCTTTTGTTACAATTCTAAAAGGATTTACTCTCAATTTCGAGATATTCAAAGTTTAGTAGAGAAGTTGTTACCACCCGATTTTATTAGCTTGGTGTAAAATAATTCAAGACAAATTGTGAGGTGATGATATGGTGCAAAATGAAATATTGTATCGGGTTGCTAGGAAAGTTCATTCGGTTTTTAAAATAAATTTATTTACAAATTTATATACAAGAAAACAATCATTTTAATCTAATATGTAATCTCCCCCTCTTTTATAACTTCTTCCCACCTCTCTGGAAGTTTTTCAATTCGTCTCTCATAAAAATAGCGTTCATTCGATTTTTAATTTCCACGTCGTTATAGAAATTCAAATCCTTCAAGTGGTTGCTCAGACTACGAAATATGTGACGAGGAGAGGTCTGGGGAGTACGGTGGGCGAGGTAAAACGGGTCCGCAAGGCAGTACAAGGCTCGCATGAGAGAGTGAGGTTGCTCATCGAGGTTGCTTACAAATCCGAGCTCTTTTATGACCCCATGAACGGTTGAGACCGAATTTTTTTTTTTTTTTTTTTTTTGATCATTTCAACTATTTCCCAAACGGTTGCACGGAGATTAACAGTAATTAAATCTCTCATCTCCGAAAACAATTTCTTTTGGCCGTCCTGAACTGGGAGCGTCCGTTACGGAGAAGTCGCCCGTAGTAAATGTTTTAACCATTTTTGGCAAGTTCTTTCATTCCATAAACAGACTTTATTTTTCGGCTGGCTTCAGCGGCAGTTTTTTCCTTTTCTGAAATATTATACCATAATATGCTTAAAATGCTCTTTTTCGCTCATTTTTTAACTTATTAAATTTCTCTTAAACGCTAAAATCACTCACGACCAGAATGAGAACACAGGTAAGCCATAATAAGCAATTTAGAGAAGGGGTGGGAGGAAGCTATGATAGTATTTGAAGGAACTCTACGTCATGAGAAGTGACGTATGGTGAACTAACGAATTAACCAAACGAAATTTCCGAACAACCCAATATAGGTAAGGTGAAAGAAAATTCTAATTTGTGCTTTCTGAATGTTGTTCATTTGGGAATAACCTAAAACCTTTGCAGATTATTCCCAAGCATCTCTACTGAACACTTCATGTTGGGCAGTATCACCCTAGAAAAATATAGCAGCCCGCAGAAATTTTCTAAAATTTTCATATCGGACTGTAAAAAGTGTAAGAAAAAAGAGCTCATGTATTTTTCTTAGCCTTTTTCATGCAATGTTCACAGTATGGATATCTGTTCAGTTGCAGATTTGGCAGATATAAAGTCTCACTTATGAGATCACCTCAAATCAGACAGGAATTTTTTTTTCTGATTTATATATCATACTTGACATAAACTTATAGCCGATGGAATTTACATATCAATAACATTATAGGAAATGGATAAAATACTGATTTTGCTATAGTTGACATATGAGACCAAAACTAGCCAACCTAACAAAGAAGAAACGAAAAAGTTTGGAAAATTTCATTTTCAACATAATCTTTAGACTATATAGTTCCTTGTGATACCACGGAAACTAGAGATATGGATGTCCCTAGTTTCAAGAAGCTCTTAAATCGGACAATATCTATATTATCCAGATCTCCCAGATCCCTAAGGAAATGAGAGCCCAGTGTTGATCCCCGACTGTTCACCAGGGCGGGGCAATCACTATGTTCTATTGACACCTCCGCCTTTTCGTCAACACAGCTCTTGCAGAAGTCGCTTGACGCAATCTTCAATCTGACTACATGTCTTCCAATCAGACAGTGTCCAGTCATGACGGATACAAGCAATGAGACTTCGGGTCTTGATAGCGACAGCAGTGTGTGTGATCGCTTCAGATCTAAGCAAGGCCAGACCTGTCTGGATTGATTACATCCTCAGGCAAACTCTCACCTACCATTTGCAACTAAAAATGCTCTATCTCGCAGTAAGAACTTGCAAGTGGCTAGAGGCATGCGCATGGACTCCAATTCCGCTGGAGTCTGTAAGTGATCAGTGATCAGGTAGCCTTCTTGCTTTAATTAGCCCTAGGTATTTGGAATAGACCCCCAAAAATACCTGATCATTTAATTTTGAGCCGTCAGTGTAGAAGTCGACATATAGTCTTATACCAGGAGTTATACACTTCCACGTGTCTCTATCTGGTATAAGTACATGGTACTTCTTGTCAAACAGTGGTTCAGCCAGAGTGTAGTCAGTAGTACCTTTCAGGTATCATGTGAATGATCACACTGTAGCCATAACCACTGTTCGACCACTGTATGATGCACAGACTAGCCATCCTTTGGACCTTGTCCAGTATCCTACAGTATGTGGGCTTCCCAAGAGCCTTCCACCAGACGATAATACCATACAACATTATCGGTCCCACCTTGGTCTCCCTTCACATAGCAGGAATATATGTTAGGTCGATACAACCGATATAATCAGCGTATCAGCCACCGCTTGTAGTTCATCCAGCGAAATCATGTTCGGTCCGACGACTTGAAAGGATGAAAGCTTCTAATTGCCCGGACTTCTCTGGGTTTGGTTACGATTTCCCTGGCAACAGCCGACGGTTGACTTGACGCAGTGTTGTTAGCGACAGTTCCGTTTTGGGAATTACCAAGAAAATGAGTATCCAACAGCAACTCCAGTGATTCTTCACTGAATGTTGTCCAATCACCCTGCCGTCTTCCAAAATAACATACCGTGCACGGTGTGGAAGCCTTGAGGCTTCGAAAGTGTCTTCAGCTTTGGTGCAGAATTCACTCCAGGACTTCCTCTTAGCCTTCCTCAGTGCACTCTTATATTCCTTATATTTCACTTTGTAATTGTCCCAGTTCTAAGAAGCTCTTGTGGACTTAGCCCCGTTGAAGAACTTCCTACAGCATTTCCTGAGATCTACAAGTTCCAACGACCACCATCGCGGTCGTTGCTCACCTCTGGCCCCACCTCTGGGAAAGGACTGTCAAACTCATTAAAATAACCATGAACCGCAGACTCCACCTCCACTTCTTCATTTTTGGAAAATCTTTCATCACCGAGCCATATTTTCAAGTTTGGAAATAAAAAAAGTTCGAGGGAACTAAATCTGGCGAATAAGCTGCGTGATAATGCAATTTGAACTTTAATTAATTAATTTTGGCTGCATCACAATAGTTGATGTGTGAACAAGAGCATTGTCTTAAAGACAATGCAGCCTTTTTTCATAATTCCTATCATCACCACCTAAACGCTGCAATAAATTAGCATAATATTCACCATTAATGGTGTTTCCTTTATGAAGATAATAAAATGAAGTTCATCGAGAGCCTCAAAATGTTTCGGGAAATGTTGTTTTAAGTGAAACAACGTGCCGAGATTGAATTGATGTTGACGACCGTTTGCGTGAAGAAAAACGAAAAACCTTCAAAGACACTGAATTGACGCTATTGCGATTGCATTCGTTAGGAATGATTCAAAAGAAAGGAACTTGGGTTCCTTAGGAGTTAAAGCAAAGAGGCGTTGAGCGTCGTTTTTTCGCCAGTGAACAACAGCTTCATAGAGAAAAATGGAAAGGTTTTCTTCATCGTACTGTAACGGGTGATAAAAAATGGATTCATTACAGCAACCATGCTTTTACGTCGTCGCCTCGGCGTCTGTATTTGGTGGAACCAGGACAGTGTTAGTTATTACGAGCTGTTGAAACCAAGCGAAACCATCACTGGGAATCGGTATCGACTTCAATTAAAACGATTGATCCAATACGTGAAGAGGGACGAAAAAGTTATTCTTCAGCGTGGCAACGCTCGGCCTCACGTGGCCAAGCGTGTTAAAACCTGTTTAAAAACGCTGAAATTGGATATTGCGCCATATTTTCCAGATATTGGGACGCCCGATTATCACTTGTTCCGTTCAATGGCACATTGTCTGCTTGACCAGCAGTTCCACTCATATGATGACATCAAGGAATAGCTAGTTTCGTGGATAGTCTCAAAAGATGAATCGTTTTACCGTGACGGTGTTTGAGTTTTGCCAGAAAGATGAGAAAAAGTAGTAGCTTACTGTGGGCAACACTTTCTATGAATTATTTGTAAACATGTTTTCATTATAAAGTTGCATTTTTACAAAAAAAAAAAAAAAAAAAAAAAACAGCGAGAACTTAGTTGCGCACCTTATAAAATCGATTAAAAATCGTGGACATTAAGTTAATTTGTTTGTAAATTAAGTTTGGAAATTAAGTTTATGTTGAAGAATTTGTACTATCGTTTTTCATTTTGTTTTTTATAGAAGAGAAATAATAACGATGACATGGAAGTTTAACATTTCAAATCTTTGCAAATCTGGATGCCCGAATTTCACACTCTTGCATTAAATCCGACCTTGTCTTCTCAAATCACGCAGTACCCATTTCTATATTTATTCTTGTAAAGAAAAAAAAAAAAAAAACAAAACAGTCGTTCTATCGTGAAACTTAAAATCCTATCTAGATCATAATGGATGTAAAGCCAAATCATGACAACTTACGGCTCATCCATATTTGCTCATGAATAAAATTGATGGCAATCGATGTCGATGATGATGATGATGATGATGTTGATTACCATATTTCATACATATAATGCGGAAATCATTTACTTTTCCGCAAAATCCGCCTTATACTGAACAAGAATACAAATGAGTTTTGAAATATATAACTAACCTATGGCGAATATTGTTATGGGTGAATTTTGTTTCAAAATTCCATCAACGTTTGCGGCATTGACTAAATTTGTTACCGATTGTTGGGATATGATGTAGAATTTCAAAGACAAAGAATTTCAAATACAAAGAATTTCAAAGACAAAGAAAAAGTGTTTGCGCAGGGAAAAGAAAGGCTAAAATTATGCTAAATCATAGAATATCTTCATAAAGTTACATCGTGTTCAGCAGATTTATTATTTTAGGTTTTTTTTGTTTCGCATTACCCAAACAAACATCATTTGTATTTTGCTGAATTTTTACCATAGATTTGACATCGTAATATAAAAAGATTGGCGTTTAAATAAATATTTATGTATGATATCAAAAGTTGTTAACTCATGTCATTGTGATATCTAGATGAATGGCTTTGTATTGGAAAGAAAATGGAAGGTTAATTGTCAGGTTGTTTAAATGTACACAGACAAGCATTATAATTTCCGTTTCCTTTGCATTTCATGAAAATCTTACTCATGATGAGCTTCTCACATTTCTCTCACACGCATTCACATTAAAACAAGACTATTGCTTAACGGCAATTTTGAGCGTTTCAATTTTTTTCTTAAATAATTTGTCTAAGTCTTAATGGAAACAACTAACATCGCTTTACCAGGCAGAGTGTCCCTATATGGCTGTTAAATATCTTAGAGTAATGATATAATTTTGGAGAAAAAATGTGGAAATAAAACTTCAACTTCCGAATGTTTTGTGCGATTTGAACGAAACTTCACTCATGCAGAGATGAAGTATTTCCAAGTATTCCAAACACTAAAACGTGATGGAAAGTATACAACGTGTGTGCGAATTTGACTATCTCGGATTAACTAAAGTTCCAGGCAAGCCATCAACAACATGTGACAAACGTCGGTTTCTAAAGTAAAGTTAAATACATAACACACCTAAGGCGATGATTTCGGTGTAACTTTTTTTCATTATAATGCTTGGACTTTGCCATTATGTACAAAATACAATGTCATTTAAAGGCCGTCGCTGGATTAGGTGCAACAGTGGATACTTTTGATGTAGTTTTCGACCATTTTTTCACACATTTCGATCAACTGATGTGAAGGTTTTACATGAGTCTCGCTGTGAAAGCCTTACCCATGGTGTCTAACCACACAGGTGCTGTTTTCCATCATTTACTTTTCTTTTTTGGTTACGTGTTCTTTCTTTCTTCTAGCGACAGCAAGCGCCACTTTGAGGTACTCACACTAATCCCGAAGGATTAGCCAAACTACCAGAGATTGGAAATAGGTCCATTGGAAAAGCTTCCGCACGTCCGACTCCCTCACTCGGCCAAAGTACCTTCGTAGTCACTTGGTATGACTACCTCCCGGGTAGGAGTTGAGGTATCTAGGAAGACCTCGGATAGATATGAACAGCGTTTTCCAAGCTAATGCCTTCCTCCACCAACGCAAATGAAGCAACGCAAAAGCACTGAAAACACTTGTTCGGGCAAACACAGCCAGCACGACGCTCCCACTAGGGGTCCAACACCATTGACCAGAAAGGAACAATGTTTCTTGGGCCCCTGGTCACCCGTGCTACCAGAAGAGAAGAACCCTCTGGTCTGGGTTTCGCAGACAAGCTACTCCAGTTTTGCTTTATCATACCTCGCATGGAAGTGGTAATCCATAATCTACGGCATAGATTTTCAATGTCCGAGGAGAGAATATCAACACAGCAAAGCCCACCATGCTCCAATCATAGTTCATTAACCAGATATCTCTGGTCATACAACTTTATTTACGGAAAAAATAAATCTTCTGATACCTCCCGACGGCTTCTCTATAACCGCACCTGTTGCCAGGCTGTGTCTTGTTTAACTATGACTCTCCCCTTTACTTGGTTTTCGGAAAACGAGTTCCAAGATCAGTTTGATGCCCAAGACATAATCCACCTTTTCCTAGGGCGTCTGGCAGAAGGCCACACTACTTTGTTTTTGTACGCAAGCATTATCCTTTGCCTGCATAATTACAGGATCGGGTAGAGAGGCTTGCGTTTTAGGGGTAAACGGTACAAAGCAGCCCCACCAAAAGAAATCTAAAGGCGCTAAATCGCTTGATTAAGCAGGAAATTTGACATTGCCAAAACTTTAAATTATGCTTTCTGGAAACTTCTCATGCAATAAAGTCAAAATCAATCGTATTGTATGGCTCACGGCACAGTCTTGTTGAAACCACATATCGTTCAGTTCAAAATCTTCAATTGGAGGCCAAGAAAAAGTCGGTTATCATACGGCCATAGCGCTCTAAATTGTCGGTAACGGTTTCCTTAGCGTCATTTTCAAACAAATATGGCTCAATGACACCTCCAGACCATAATGCGCCCCAAAACAGTCACTTTTTCTGGATTCAATGGCTTCTTCAAAATAATTTCTGGGTTCTTTCAGCCTCATACTCATATGTGACCATTTTGCTTGTTGACGTAACCACCGAATGCGAAATGAGTTTCATCGCTGAAGAAAATTTTGTTCAATTGAAGACCCACGTTTGAGTCACCACTTTTGTATTAAGTTTAAACTATTTTTATGCATTCTTCGCTTGTTAAACTATCCATATTCTTAATGACAAGTCTTTCGCTAAATAAATAACACTTCAAATGCCTGTCAGCTGACAGCCTTGCCAGGCCGATGGTTTTGAAGCTACTAAATGCATACTAACTACTTGGTATGCCTAGGTGGCAATCCAGCGGTGCACGAAGGTTTCGTGGTTGTGGTCGGCCAGAGCTCGAGCCTCTTTGCACTTCAACAACCACCAGGATAGCGTCGCAAATCGCCCTCAGCTTTCGAATAAATGCCAATGCAAGTCTCACATCCCTAACCTCTTTTTTCCAGAAAGTATACATTTTCCGTAAGTTAATTAGATACAGAGTACAAATAGGAGCTCAGGTCTCCTGGTTTCCAATCCCCTCAATTTAGAATAAGCCCCCCAAGTCGCCTATAGTGAATTGGAAGTCTGGAGTTCCAGAAGGAAAAAGGCATAACATTTCACAAATAAATTTAGCTAATATGATTCTGTAGGGTTAGTACTGAATCTTACTGAAGACAGGTCATATCGATACAAACGTCGATATAGCTCTCACACAAACCACCAAATCACCAAGCTTTGTTTTATTACTCTACAAACTATAGTTTGTCTCGAAATGTTGCCACATAAAACTCTGTTGAATGTCTTTGCATGACGCACTACAGTTTACAACAGTATGACTCTTTCGACCTGTCCATTTGTTTATTTTGTCCACTTTAAATTTTCATATAATCAGATTATGAAGAATAACATTGGTTAAAAATATTTTTCATATATTAAATAAATTCAATTACCAGCAGTAAATTGAAACGAAAATATTTCATGATAAATGCAATCATATGAGTGGAAAAGATTCTTCTTCATAGAAAAATCTCTTGAATGTTAAAGAAAAGTGAAAGAAGAATTCTTGACATTTAATAAATTTATTTAAAACCACTCTAAAACTTATTGGAATGATGGTAACCAATAAAAATATGAGTTGCAGTCTAGTAAAAATGCTTAAAGAATTTGCAGACAGAGATAACAGAGTAATGGCAAATCTAATTACGTTGCGGTTACGTTTAATTCAATTGATCTATCAGACATGTTAGGACAGCTTTAAAATGAATTTGTTTTAAAATGAAACCAATATCATTGTTGTTGTTAAAACTCTACTCAACAAAGTTATGCCACAAGTAATGTTTCTATACATCCTTTAGCATTGTCAATTTATTAAGAGTTGTATCATCAATTTTAATATTACAACAGATTCGCAAAAACATTACAACTCTTTCCAAGTTGTTTTAAACTACATTATTATTTACTCACTGACAATGTTTTTCGTTTGTTTCTTTGTTGTGAATGTACTTTAGTGCTGGCCCCTGAACTTTAAATTGTTTTTTTTTTTTGTTTTTTTGGCAAAAAAAACAAATAATTTATTTCAAGAATTTTGGAAGGAATATTTACAGAACAACAATTTATAATAATATTTGTTTGGCATTGAACTATTTTTATAGGATTGATTGAGTTTTCTTTTTTACTGTCATTGTGTGATTCATTATGACATCCAACACAGAATAGCATCCTTATTGAGTGGGTGGGTGTTCGTTGTTTCATCCAGCAGTTCATTTGCCAAATTGTAGTTTGAACAAAAATTTCAAATAGATGTTTATAAACTATATCACAAAGGACATTCAATGCTATAGAATGGAGCATTAAGTGAACATAAAAGTGAATTTCTATGTGTTTTTTTTTTCTTGAAGAAAATTTTATGTTTTTAAGCTTAATATTCCATGGGATGTAGTTGGATTAAATCATAAAATGTTCAATAAAAGAAAGACATTTTAGATTCGAACCCCTGATATCAAATTGATAGCTGTTAAAATCCTGGGTTATGACGCTAGCGGGTGTATTAATACTGGCAGTTTTCGAGAGAAAAATGCTCCGAAAATTATGTGGACCCATCATCATTAACTGAGAATATTGGCCTCGCATGTACAATAAGCCGTATGAGCCATATGCCCACATCGACGTGATGAAACGCATTAATATACAGCGATTGCGTTGCCTGGGTCATGTTGTGCGTCACAGAAATTTTTCGACAATGAACTCGGTGGACGGTAGAAGGACCAGGCTTTTGAAAAACTATCGAAACTCGGTGTGATGAATTGAAGGAGAAGCGCAGAAGATCGAAGCGCTTGGAATTATTTCCTACGGGCGGCATATAATAGATAAGTATACCTACTGCAGATGCCAGCTAAGAAGAAGAAGAAGCCATTAAAATTATTTGGAACTAGGTAATAATTTATCCCTTTGCGAAAATAATGCTTTCATTTTGCTCACTTGCTTATCTAGATGGCAGTATGATGTAGGATAATCTATTTATAGGAACTTTTTTTAAAAAATCAATTTTACTGTATAATCTTTAATTCATATATAAACACAAACTTATTAATTTAATCTTACAAAGGCTGTCCCAACAAAAAACGCAAGATTTAAATTTTAAATAAAACACAGATATTTAAAAAAAAAAATTGTAAAACTTTATTACATCGTAAAGTAGACAGAATGAGGTTATGTATGGAAAAACACATCGGGCAGATGGCCGCCGCGGCTTTGCTGGCACACACGCGATCTTCTAATGAGATTTTCAATGACCGTTTTGCATAAATGCTGCGGTATTTCATTAATGCAGCGTCCAATTTCCTCTTTTAAGAGTTGAGTCGTCGTCGGCGGCTTATTCGCGTAAACCATCGACTTCAAAAAACCCCAAAGAAAATGGTGTTAAATCGCACGATCTAGGCGGCCAATTCCGGTCTCCAAAACGCGAAATAACACGACCGGGAAATGAAACCACATGTTGAAACCACATGCCCTCCACATTCATTTCTTCAATTCTAGGCACGAAAAAACTGGTTATTATTTCACGATACCGAACACCATGGACTGCCTCATTTTCATAAAAAAAAAAGGTCCAATGACTCCTCCAGCCCAAAATCCACACTACACAGTGACACGTTGAGGATGCATTTGCTTCTCGTGCATCACTCGAGGATTTTCCTCACCCCAAATGCGACAATTCTGCCTATTGACGAAGCCATCAAGATGGAAATGGACCTCGTCGCTGAAGATGATTTTATCGGAAAAATCAGCATTTTCATGTTGTCTCTCCAATACCCAATTAACGAACTCCCTTCGCTGTCCATGGTCAGCTGGCTTCAGTTCCTGAGTCAATTGAAATTTGTTTGCATGAAGAAGCAAATCTTTCGTCAAACTTCGCTGCATAGTGGATTTTGAGACACCAATTTGCTGAGCTCGGTGTCGAATTGAAGTGGATAGAGTTGGTCGAAGTCACGTTGTTGTCTTTACATCACTAACGGACCCAGTTTTGGCAAATTTATCCATTAATCTCTTTACAGTTGACTCTTGTGGAGCATTATTGTGACCCCAAATTGATCGCAATTTGCGAACTGTAGCCGCAAAACTTTCACCATTTTGGTAAAACAATTTCACAATGAGAATGCGTTGTTCATTCGTGTAGCGGTCCATTTTTACTAACCCCGTACCTTCTACTAGCAAACAATAATAATTGTTCAAATGTCAAACAATGACACTTCGAATGGCGCCAAATTTAAATCTTGCATTCTTGTTGGGACACCCTTTAAAAATAATGAATTTTTGTGTAAATATAAACCCAGCTGGTCATTAATAAGCAGTTCAAAAACTTTTGAAAGTACAGGTTGAATACTTATCGATCGATAATCAGAACATTGCCGAGGAAGTTTTGCTTTTGGAACTGCACATTTCCACATTTCAGGATATATTGAAGTAGTTATAATAGTATTAAAATTGTGAACCAAATGCGCTGACATTACCTTGTGACTTAATAAAAAATATTGCGACATGCATAACAACACTGGAATCACTCAGTGTTTATATGAAAGTGCATTTCTCATGTTTTCTAACAAAAATGCACTATAAATATTTAACACTTCACCAGAGATGAGTTTCTCGCAACACCACTGCTCTTATTTGAGTGCGCTAAGCATAACTTTTCGAACAATTCCAAATAACTTCCCATATTTCTTTTCCAACGATGTCTTATCCTTGAGCGCTAGAAGCACATTCAACACTACAACTGAAGAGTTAATATTAAATTCTTGCTTTGCTGCTTGAGCTGCTTCAGATATTTTTTCTTTTCTCTTTTTTTTTTTTTGTTAATTTAGAAAATTCTTCTGGCAGTAGCAAATGCCATGATAAATAACTTCTTTGTTTCCTGCAAGAATGTTTGCTGTCTATTTGTTGTCTAATTTTACGTCTTTATCCTGGCCATTGAGGGTTGAATGCAGCAGAACTCTAGTTGAAGTGGAGTCTCTGCACGTAGAGTTATTATTCACACTTGACATTCAGTTTACGATTGCATAGTCAATATCAATTTGGACAACGTACGAAAGATAGTCATTAGGGAATTGAACTAAGAAATCTATGACTTTGACAAACCGAAAAGGAAACCAAAATAATGTAAAAAGAAAATAGATATTACGATAGAAATTTTGATTGTCAAAATTGGTTTAACGACATAGTAATTGAATGCAATTTCAATAAGTCCAATTAGAGTAATTGCCAATAACTGGACAAATAAATAAACCATGTATTGAAGTGTTGTAACATTTCGTGTATAGAATGGAACAGAATTTGAATGTATAAAACTGGAAACGGAATAAAAATTGGCAAATTTGTAAGCATTATCGTAACTTCAGGGAGAAAGAAACCTCTTTGTACATTGTGGCATCAACATTCTATAGATTGTTGTTACATAATTACAGTTTTAATGATACATCTTCAATTGTAACTTAGATTTGTCTATGCAATTCCAGTTTAACAAACTGTTGTAGTGAATTTTTTGAGGCATCTGGTGATTGAGTGTCCAATTCTTCGCTTTCAAAAATAAAGTAAATAAAACACATATAAAGCTATGATTTCGATGAAACTTTTATTTCATAATAATGTTTGGACTTTACCTTTATGTACGAAATACAACATCATTTAAACGACTGCCTCTGGGTTGGTTGCAGCAGTGAAGTAGTTTTTTGAAGTAGTTTTCGACTATTTTTCGCACACTTGACGAATGTTGGTTTTCAAATATCCAACGTTTGTGGATTATCCAAGTAAACATGGTTTTTGACGCAGTCTTACAATAAAAGTCTTACAGCGTCACATCTCAGGTCTTGGTGGCCGATTGACGTCGCCAAAACTCAAAATTGCGCTTTCTGGAAACTTCTCATTCCATAAAGCCACAACTGTTCGTGTTGAATCACGTGTGAATCACTACTTTTGTAGTAAATTTTAACTATTTTTACGCGCTCTTTGGTTAATAAACGAGTCATGTTCGTAAATGGCAAACCTTTCATTAAATAAATAACACTTCTGATGACAGGTGTGTAACATATGACTGCCGTGTCAGACCGGGAGTTTTGAAATCACTAAATGAATAACCCATTACATTTGCAAATAGCAGTACCAAGAACTTCTTTGATGTTACTTCGTAAAGAAAAGAACGGAATATGGAATACTATGAATTTTCGTCAAACAATTAGACAATGATAAAATCTTACAGTAAGACCAAACTCTGACGATTTTAAATCAATTTAATACGTGCAAAATCCAGGTGAACTGACTTACATATATCCTCACCCAACGTCCTGTTACGTTGCTGCAAAAATGTGAGTGGCGACAGAAAAGACATAGTTATTTGATAGGTTCCTATCTAAATTAAAGCATAATAAAGCAACGAATTATCAGCTTTCTGAAGTCCTCTATTTCAAATCTCCTTTCAAAACTTGCTCGACAAATTATAGAAGCAAAGTTGACCCAAGAGCTCATAATTCTTTTAAATATAAAGCTTATATGAAATTACAAAAACATATTCCGTATATAAAGGGTGTCCCAACAGGAACGCAAGATTTAAATTTGGCGCCATTGGAAGTGTCATTGTTTGTTTGACATTTGAACAATTGTTATTGTTTGCTAGTAGAAGGTACGAGGTTAGTAAAACTGGAGCGCTACATGAATGAACAACGCATTCTCATTGTGAAATTGTTTTACCAAAATGGTGAAAGTTTTGCGGCTACAGTTCGCAAATTGCGATCAATTTGGGCTCACAATAATGCTCCAAAAGTATCAACTGTAAAGGGATTAATGAATAAATTTGCCAAAACTGGATTTGTCAGTGATGTAAAGACAACAACGCGCCTTCGACCAGGTCGATCGACCGAAAATGTCGCAGCTGTAAGTGATGATGTCGTTCAAACTCCATTCAATTCGACACCGAGCTCAGCAAATTGGTGTCTCCAAATCCACTATGCAGCGAATTTTGGCGAAAGATTTGCATCTTCATGCATACAAAGTTCAATTGACTCAGGAACTGAAGCCAGCTGACCATGGACAGCGATGGGAGTTCGTTAATTGGGTATTAGAGAGGCAACATAAAAATGCTGATTTTGCCGATAAAATCATCTTCAGTGACGAGACCCATTTCCATCTTAATGGTTTTGCCAATAGGCAGAATTGTCGCATTTGGGGTGAGGAAAATCCTCGAGTGATTCATGAGAAGCAAATGCATTCTCAACGTGTCACTGTGTGGTGTGGATTTTGGGCTGGAGGAGTCATTGGACCTTTTTTTTATGAAAATGAGGCAGTCCATGGTGTTCGGTATCGTGAAATGATAACCAGAATTGAAGAAATGAATGTGAAGGGCATGTGGTTTCAACAAGGCGGCACCACTTGTCATACAACCAGAGAAACAATTCAATTGCTGCATCAGTCATTTCCCGTTCGTGTTATTTCGCGTTTTGGAGACCAGAATTGGCCGCCTAGATCGTGCGATTTAACACCATTAGACCTTTTTCTCTAGGGTTTTTTGAAGTCGATGGTTTACGCGAATAAGCCGACGACGACTCAAGTCTTAAAAGAGGTAATTGGACGCTGCATTAATGAAATACGGCAGCATTTATGCAAAACGGTCATTGAAAATCTCATTAGAAGATCGCGTGTGTGCCGCGCCGGCCATCTGCCAGATGTGTTCTACCATACATAACCTTATTCTGTCTATTTTACGATGTAATGAAGTTTCAGGATTTTTTTTAAATACCTGTGTTTTATTTAAAATTTAAATCTTGCTTTCTTGTTGGGACACCCTTCATATCATGTGCAGAGCTTCTCATATTCAGTGAGCGTACTCTATAGATGTACTGAAAGGAGCCTCCTATTCAATAACCACTCCGAACGTCAGTTTGATACGCTATTACTAAACTTGTTAACTATTTAAAATCACATTTGGATAACAGGCGCTCGTATTGGAGATAATTCCAATGATCATATGAATGATGGCTGCATTTACCAACTGTCACTTCACGGTCTGCTACGCTTATGATTACAATATAACGACTCCAAGTTTTAGTCATTATGGTAACGTAGTAGAATACGTATTTTATGTATGCTAGACTTATAAACATTTAACGCTTTCATTTGTTAAAGAGTTTATTTACGAAAATGCGTCTCAATTATCTTCCACGTATTTATTTACTCCTTGGCAGCTTCTTGTAATAAAACAAGCTTATTCCACATAAACTGTTTTGGCTAATAGTCTTTCTAATGACAAGTTTTTTTACAGTAATTTTGCTAATAAGTTGCTTTTTGTATGAACAAAATCTTATAACAAATAATAATCACTTTCAAAATCTATTTTCATTAAGAAAGCAAAATTTTCAAACAAATCACCTTCCCCACTGCGTAAAGAACGTGTATCCCATCTGTAAGCAGTTAAACAAGCTGTCCTTATTAAATTGTGTAACATCCTATGGCCCGAATTACAAGTACTATACGAACTTGCTCGTTATCGGATTAAGTTTGTCCTTTTGAAATATTGTAAGTGTCATTTCTCCCACTATCACACTGTGATGCTTACACTGACACCTACACGCAAACACACGCACACACACATACGCATACACACTTAAGTACAAATGTCGAATTTGTAGCACGTAAAAAGTTTTGTTAACACAACATAGACGCAAACAATTTAGGTCATCTCCTTCTACTTACCAATGCAGTTCGAAGAGTGTGAGGAGGTCGTGACCTAGAAAAGGATGCTTTCTATGTGATTAATTTAAACGTAATTGGTCGTTTGTTAACACGTTTGTTTCACTATTATTCTTTGCTCGCACAATACTGGTGATTTGTTGCAAAATGACCGAATAGATTCTCAACAAAATACGTCTCAATTAGCCATGATATTATCACGATGTTTCTAATTTGAGACAAACAAAACTCAATATTCAAGTAATCCACTTCTAATATGAAACTATACTTTGAGGAATTTGGCTGTGCTTTAAAGGTTCAGGAAATAACAGAATGTTTGCCAAAGAGGACTACTGACCGCATAAACTATAATGAAAACATCCTTGGTAACAGTTGCGACCAGAAATTATAATTATTTTACTATACAAAGAATGAATGCGAACACAAAACATTGCAAATTTCAAAAGCTATTTCTACACCTTTACCCACAAGAATGAAAATATATATCATTTGGTATGGCAACTACGGACATCCAGAGAAGAAGCATTTAACGTATGAAGTATCTTTGGACCAAATATCTTTAATGACACAACTAAGCTGACATGACGTACAGATGGTGCCAGTAGTTTGGAAAAAAGAAATATTTTAGTAAAAAGTGGCAAAGTTATAAAACAGTTGTTTTAAGTTTGAAGGCGCCACCTTGTTTAGTATTTTTATTTGAGTCATCAAAATTGAACGATCGCAGTGAATTTGTAAACATGGTTAAAATTGGTCCCAATTATGAAATTCAACATATCCGTTAGAAAGGTCTCAGTCCAACCAATATTAAAGCCAAATTAGATTCTACTTTGGGGAAATCTTCTCTTCCGTTTCTTTCGACTGTAAAATGTTAGGTAGCAGAGTTTAAACGAGGCGGTACGAGCTGCCAAGACAAACACGGTAGTGGCAGACTAATTGAGGTGCCCACGACAGACACTGTTAGGAAAATCCATAAAATAGTATTTGATTATCGTTGAATGAAGATACGTGATCCAGACGAAATGATAGGCATTTCAAAAAGTGATATACTTCGAACATTGACCGCAGATTTGAAGATGAGGAAGCTGTGCGCAAAATGGGTGCCGCGCTTGCTTTCACTAAAGCAAGAACAGTATAGTGAAGACTTCTTAGTAGAGTATTTGGCAATATTTCACCGCAATAATACCGGATTTTTGCGTCGATTTATAGCAATGGATGAGAAATAAGTCCACCGCTTCACACCTGAAACAAAGGAATAGCCAAAGCAGTGGA
>JAHXMU010025665.1:278985-368367 GCA_019455685.1 Philornis downsi | reverse complement strand
CACTTTGACGATTTGTTTATGTGTGCATGTCAAATATTGTATTTCAGGTAGGAGAGGAGGATAAGGAGATAAGCAATAGAATGTAAGAAATATGTTTAGATTTAAGTATTTTTGTAAAATAAAGTGAGTCTCATTCTAGAACTAAAAGAGTTCGGTTGTTTTTATTCCGATCAGTTACATTTTTTGGTGACCCCTAGTAAAACGAATACGTCAAAAAAAAAAAAATTTTTTTGGTGAAAGAATACATAGTAAGAATACGTAAGAGAAAAAATAATTTCCAAAAAAAAAAAAAAAAAAAAAAAAAAAAATATATAAAAGAGTTTTTTTTTAAAAAAGACAAAAAAAAAAAGAAAAAGATATAATAGATAAAAAAAAAAGAAAACAAAAACAAAAAGTAAAGTGATTTTTATTTCAGTGTGAAAGCAGAATTTTGGGTAAGTCCGCTTTATTTTTATTTTCTACTTGTTTTTTTTTTGTTTTTGTTTTATTGCGCGTACAAAAATATGTCCGCTCTTACCATTATACAGGAGCAAATAGATCTCGGGAACGAGATGGCTCATTTGTATAACTCCCTGAGCGAAGTCGCTCAGGGCAACGCCAGGACGGAAGAACTGCGTGAAAATCTCAATTGTTCGGTAGCTAAATTTAGTAGCTTACGACAACAATTTGAGACAAATGATAGGAATCTTCGGCCGCCATCTGCAACCGTGAAACGAAATTCATATTTCAAATCCGATTTCGTTGAAAAGGTGCGAGAAGTGATGAAACACTTCGAGGGTCTCTCCAATCATTTGGAGATCAGGCTACAAAAGGAAGAGACGATCTTATCATCCAGTGTAACTACCGCTAGCGCGCCTGATGGTCAGGATGAGAATCAGACTATGGGAGTGGAAAATTCCACTACAGAAAAAGGCGAATGTCGCTCAAAAGAGCACGAAAAAGCTACGCTTTGAAAAGATTGGATTAAGTTGAAGCCAATCAATTTGCCTCAACAGAACGATACTTTCCTATGGAAGAAACAGGGGATAGTTCGAAAATTCCAGTATGTCTTGGACGAATTAGAGTCCAAGATGGAAACGACAAAAAAGGGGAAAACGTCAATGGAAATTTTAAGGGAAAAATATAAGACTGCAGAGAATGTTTTCTTGCAGTATACGGAAGAATTTCCAGATGACGACTTGACGGAGTGTTTCTATGCACTCAGGGATAGATACTTGGAAATTCCTGCCATAGAAAGTGATATGAAATCACTTTCATTGACTCTACCCCCTATAGACATTCCAAGATTCAGTGGAAATATCACTGAATGGGAAACATTCAGAGAATTGTTTGAGCAGTTAGTGATTGCTCAGCCGATTCCTAACACACAAAGAATGTGTATATTGAAAGCAAAAATATCTGGTGAGGCGGCTCGAAAAATTTCAAAGTTGCCTGCCAGGGATGAAAACTTTGAGACGGCCTGGAACATTTTGGTTGAAAGTTATTCAAACAAAAGGGCAACAACATCAATTTATTTTAAAGCTCTGCTGGATGCGCCTTCTGTAAATTATGCTTCACAAAGTGTGAAGAAATTTTTGGAAGGAGTAAAAGAGAGTTTGCAAGCACTTAGTGCAATGAAGCTTGAAGGGGAGGAAATGTACCAAGCGTTCATGTGTTTTGTTTTGCAAAGGAAACTGGATGCTCATCTGAGAATTCAGTTTGAGCAGCATTTGGGAAATTCACGGGAGCTTCCAAAAGTGGATAGTCTTATTGAATTTCTTAACCAGATGCATTATTCCTTGGAGGCAAGCCAACAATTCTCAGGTGGAAGTCATTTGAGGTGGGAAAATCCTTCAGGACCAGTAAAATCTTGTGAAACAGGTCGAAAATTCGACAATCGCTCGAAATTGGGGACAATTCAGAGAATGGATAACCCCAAAGAGTTCTTAGGGACGCCAAGGGACAAATGTCCGCTTGGCTGTTCGGTTGGTCATATGGTGTATAGATGCTCTAAATTTAGGAGCCTTCCCATTAAAGAGAAATGGGAATCGGTAATGAAGAGCAACATATGTTCCAAATGTTTGAGTGTTGGGCATATCAAAAGGATGTGCGCCGGCAACTTTAAATGTAAAATCTGCGATGGGGATCATCATTCCTTACTGCATAGAGAGAAAGGAATCCCCAAAAGTGCAGCAGTAAACGACAGAGACTATGAAAAATCATGTGTGCTTCTGTCGACCGCAGTCGTTCAAGTGAAGAATGGCGAAGGTGATTGGACAAACTGTCGTGTTCTTCTTGATAGTGGTTCTCAAGTCTGTTTGATTACCAAAGCATTTAAGAACAAATTGAAATTGAATGGGTTGGAAACCGCTCGAGAAATTGAAGGTGTTTCAAAGAATAAGTCTTCCATTAAAGAAAAGGTTGGTATCAATTTACGGTCTAGAACGTCAGCTTATGCCACTCATCTAGATGCGTTGGTAATAGAAACCATATTGTCCAACATTCCAGAAACGAAAGTAATAGCGGCAAAGTTGCCAGAAAATATTAAGCTCGCAGATCCGGAGTATAACATTCCAAAGGGAATTGATATGCTTATTGGTGCAGAGTTATTTTTCGACCTAATGGCTGAAGGTAAAATCGGTAATGCTAAGGACGTAATTTTTAAAAATACTAAGTTAGGTTGGATTGCCAGTGGTCCAGCTTTAATTGACAATGCAAAAGAAATTTCGCAAGTCGTGGCCACTGTGCATCAACACACATGTGACGAACTTTTGTCTAAGTTTTGGGAGGTGGAAGATGTCCCTCGAATAAATATGTTCACGGTGCAGGAAAAGCAATGCGAAGAATTGTTTGATAAACATTTTCAAATTGCAGTTGATGGTAAGTTTAAAGTAAAATTACCATTTAAAGAAGATCCAAAAGCACTTGGAAATTCCCAATTGGTAGCAAAAAGACGATTTCTTGCTTTGGAGAGGAAGTTGGGAAAAGATTCTCTGCTAAGGAAACAGTATCACGAATTTCTAAGGGAATACATGATACTGGGCCACATGAAAATGCTGCCTAGGTTGTCGACGGTTAACGATGGCTACTACCTACCACATCATTGTGTTTTAAGGCCGGAGAGCTCGTCGACAAAGCTAAGGGTGGTGTTTGATGCTTCGTGCAAAACCACATCAAATGTATCACTTAATGATGTGATGCATGTGGGTCCTAAAGTTCAGGAGGATTTATTTAACATTTTACTCCGGTTTCGCAAACATAGGTATGTATTTTCAGCGGATATTGAAAAAATGTATAGGCAAATATGGGTGGATGAAAGCGACCAAAAATACCAACTCATATTTTGGCTCTGGTGTCCAGAAGAGCCCATTAGGACATTTGCTTTAAAGACTGTTACGTATGGAACGTCTTCGGCTCCGTATTTGGCAGTGAAATGCTTGCAAAAGATTGCCTGTCTGAGGAGTAAGCAGTTTCCTATCGAAACTGATGTTATCCGCAGTGATTTCTATATGGATGACTTGATGACAGGAGGGGATTGTCTGGAATCCGTAAAAGAGCTTAGGAAGAACGTCCATAACATTCTATTGGAGTATGGAATGCCGTTAAGAAAATGGTGCGCAAATGACATGACCATATTGGAAGGCATTGATGCAAAGGATATTGAAGGAGAGTTAGACATTGAGTCTGGTCTTTCGACCTATGTAAAAGCATTGGGAGTGATTTGGAATCCGAAGGCGGATACGATTGGTCTCAAATGCAAGTGGGAATTTGCGGAGAAGATTTCAAAGAGAACAATTTTGAGTGAAATTGCAAGACTGTTCGATCCCTTGGGTTTAGTAGGTCCTGTGACGGTGACAACAAAAATGTTGTTGCAGGATTTGTGGAAATTAAAGGTCGATTGGGATGAGCGGTTACCTGCTGAGATTGAGGCAAAATGGAACACCATAAGAAAAGATTTTCAGTTTTTGAATAAGGTGAAAATAAATTGCCATATAATTTGCGTTAATTCAAAAAAGGTTGAGTTGCATGGGTTTTGCGATGCATCCATGAAAGCTTATGGAGCTGTTATATATGTGCGATCGACAAACGTACAGGGGGACATATGTTCAAGAATAGCAGCATCAAAGTCAAGAGTATCTCCGATTAAGGTCGTGACCTTGCCAAGGTTGGAACTCTGTGCAGCAGCGTTGTTAGTGGAGTTAATGCAGATGGTAGTTAAGAGCTTGAGGATTGATCCTGCCACGACTAACATAAGATATTATTCAGATTCATCTATTGTGTTGAATTGGATAAAAATTGATCCTGCACGGTTGCAGATTTTTGTATCAAATAGAGTAGGTATGATTCAGACTAATAGCGATATAGCCAGTTGGAGCCATGTTCGGTCGGAAGATAATCCGGCGGATCTAATTTCAAGGGGACAATTAGGTAAAGATATGGTCAATAATACATTTTGGTTTGAAGGGCCCAAATTTTTGAAAGAAAAGGTACAGGTGTTGGAGACGGAATGCCAAGTTGATGACATTCCTGAATTAAAGAAAAGTTTTAGAGTGTTGCTAGCCACAGAAAAGTGTCCTGTTTGGAGGAATATCAACCACAGGAATAAGTTTCATACCCTTCAAAATGTTGTAGCGTATGTGCTTAAATTTATAAACATGACGAGGAAGGGAAAACAAATATCATTTATCGAGTATAGAAAAAACGCTCTTAGCCTAATGGTAAAAGATGTGCAAAGCGAACACTTTGCGAGCGATATTAAATCTTTAAAGGCTGATGGCAGAGTACCAAAGTCTTCAAAGCTGCGAACTCTATGTCCAATATTGGATATGGAGGGTATTTTGCGCGTAGGAGGAAGGTTAGGTAATAGTGGTTTAACATATGACATTAAACATCCTGTAGTGCTGCCCTATGGCAGTAAGGTGGTTGAATTAATGGTGGAACGATTGCACTTGGATCACCTTCATGTAGGGGCTCAAGGGTTGTTAGCGATATTGAGACAACAATTTTGGCCGTTACGGGGACGGCAGTTAGTGAAGAAAATTGTGGGCAAGTGTTATAGGTGTTTCAGGGTAGCGCCAAGGAATCTACATCAAATGATGGGTCATTTACCTGAAGATCGCGTGATTAGAACACGGCCGTTTCTTAATGTGGGTGTTGACTTTCTTGGGCCAATCACAATACATTATAAAATTAGGGGCAAGAAAGTAGACAAATCATACGTGTGTGTATTCGTATGTTTCGCCACCAAAGCCGTACATTTGGAGGTGGTGTCTGACTTAACATCGGCTGCGTTTATTGGCGCCTTAAAGAGGTTTGTTGCCAGAAGAGGCTGTCCGATGAAGATTTACTCGGACAATGGCACAAACTTTGTTGGAGCAGCGAATAGTTTGAACGAAGTGTATCGACTGTTTGCCAGAGAAGATCATAATGCAAGTCTGGATGATTTTTGTATTCCACGACAAATTGAATGGTTAAACATTCCTGCCAGGTCTCCACATGTAGGAGGATTATGGGAGGCGTGTGTTCACTCCGTGAAAAAACACTTTTATAGAGTGTCGGAAGGGAATATGACGTACGAAGAGTTATGCACGCTTATGGCTCAGATAGAGGCGTTTCTTAATTCGAGACCTCTCGTGCCATTGTCGGATGATCCAAATGATTTCAATGTTCTTACTCCCGCAAGTTTCTTGGTTGGAGAATGTTTTTCGACTTTTGTCGATTCACCTAGAAATAAATGTTACCAGACGATCCGTGAACACTGGAAAACTGTTCAATCGAACATGGAAGTATTCTGGAAACGTTGGTCAGACGAATATTTGTCTAAATTACAGAGAAGATACAAGTGGAATGAAACTTGTAGTAATATTCAACCAGGAACACTGGTTCTTCTAAAAGAAGATAATCTTCCGCCAATGAGTTGGAGGCGGGGGAGGGTCATCCGAACGATATTAGGTTCGGATGGCTTATGTAGAATGGTAGACGTAAGGACCAGCAATGGAGAGACCAAGAGGTCAGTACACAATGTTTGTCCTTTTCCTGCCACGGATGATTGGAATGAAGATTTGGACCTTCAGTCATCTCAAAATAGACCGGACAATTCGGTTATAAATAATGCAAACGTCGTTAAGCCAAATAGAAAAAAGACAAATATAAAGTTAAAAAATAAAAATGTAATTGGCATCTTAGTAACGTTATTAGCAATTTTAAGTCCGGCAGTAGGTAATGTAAGCTTAAATATGTTTAAAGATAAGCCAGGTATTTTCTTCCAGAAGGTCGCAACGGTTGGGCTGACGAAGACAGCGTGGGACATCGTGGTGCATATCAACATCAGTGACTACAGAGCTGCCAAGGAAAGCCTAGATGAAGCCATGAGGTCAACAGATCAGTTACGGGAATCAAAGTCTACAATGCATGATTTGCTGAAAAGTCGCAGTGAAATATACCAGCTCATTCAAAATCAGCATGATGTCATTATGGCGGCGACTGGAAGGATGAAAAGGTCGAAGAGGTCCTTGTTGCCGATAGTTGGAGGAATTTATCACTCATTATTTGGGTTGATGGATGAGGAACATGCTGAGGCTCTCTCAAAGCAGATAAGGGCGAATGAGATCAATAACGAATATCTGATCAGTGCCCTGAGGAATCAGTCATCAATTCAAGATATGACTCTGGATGTATTGAAGAAGCAAAACGACGTAATTTTCAAGGACTTAAGTAATCTTAGCGGCGCCATAGAATATGCGGAAGTGGCAGTGTCAAGCATAAGAAACCGAGAAGAAGTCAGCACGAAATTTACAAAATTGTCAGCAACGATGGCAGCGGTTGCAGAAATCCAGCGAGGCCTCATTAATGCCGTTTTTAACACGCGTGGAAGTTTCTTGTCAACTATTCTTCCAGTCAATAAATTTCGAAATCAGATGGATGTCATCAAAAAGAGCATAAATTCGAAGCTTAAGTTGCCAACAGAAGATCCGGTAGAGCTTGCCAAGATTTCAAGCATATCCGTGGGCAGAACAAGAGAATTCATCCTATTCAACATTCGGGTTCCATTGCAAAGTAATGAGCTGCTAGATGCCTATGCAATTTACGCCTATCCTATAGAACATGACGGGTTATTCGTAAGTGTGCGTCCAACTAGCCGTTACCTGTTAATAGACGAAAAGATGACTGTTTTCTACACTCTTAGCAATGACAATTTCAATCATTGTTTGCAATTGAGGGATCAACTGCTATGTCCCCAAGTGCATCCCTTGTACTATACTCGCGAAACCAAAAACTGCGAGGTACAATGTTTTATGCGACCAAGAGGAATACCAGACACTTGTGATGTGTCTATTACCAAAGTTCATCATTATTGGCAACAAACACAGGCTCCGAATACATGGATATTTTCTACTTACGAAAGAACCCATGCTGATGTCAATTGCACGGGAAAAAGAAGTCATATCACATTTGAAAGCGCCGGGTTGATTGAAATGGAACCTGGCTGCCATTTGGAGACAGCGGAAATAACCTTGTGGGCGTATGATACATACAAATCTGATGTCAGATACGTCTTCCCAAAATTCAATCTGTCGTTGTCGTTACCAAATATGACGAGTATAAAATTGAAGGCTGACATCGAGGTATACAAAATCCCAGACATTCCAAAGCCCACTACGATCCTGGGTTTCCCGACTTTACTCGACGGTCATCATCTTACTCATTATGGGATCAGTGTCACAACGTGGGTCATCATCGTCATCGTGATCATGGCTCTATTCTGGATCTACAAGAAGTTTTCCAACGCGGCGTCCAACTACTTGCCCAATGCCGTGATTATGCCTCGGATATTGCAGGGTAGTGTAAGTTATATAAAAACCAAACAGTATAGGTATAAGTGTACACTTGTTAAAAGATTAGGATCTTTTAAGGCCGGCAGAATGTTCAGTTATGTAACTGATCGGTATTTTTAAGAAACTGTACTTGAGTGCATGAGATTGTTGTTGTAGATTTTGGTCTCCTCGGCGAGTAAATAGTCTCACATGAGGGATAGATTAGATTAGAATGTGAGATAGATTCAATTGTTTGACGTTCCCACAAGCAACCCAAAGCAATAAATGTGTAATGTTTATGGGACTGTTTAATGCTTGCTACGTGTGTGGTGTGTAATGAACCTTTTTCCATCGATCAAAGTGAGGGACCAAAACGAAGATAAGAAAGGACACTTTGACGATTTGTTTATGTGTGCATGTCAAATATTGTATTTCAGGTAGGAGAGGAGGATAAGGAGATAAGCAATAGAATGTAAGAAATATGTTTAGATTTAAGTATTTTTGTAAAATAAAGTGAGTCTCATTCTAGAACTAAGAGAGTTCGGTTGTTTTTATTCCGATCAGGTCCGCGCGGGAAGTTACAATCCTCGTATATCATTTACAATGTCAAATATGTAACATACAGAAATAATCGTTTAAAATACGAATTTTGGTTTGACCGAATGTCTCTCATGGATTTTTAAATCTGTCTGGCTGGCTGGCTAGCTGGTAAAGACGTAAATCTATCGTATTTTTCCATACTGAAGTCTTCCAATGTATACGGGCTCTATATGCCGACCCTTGCTGAGGTCCGAAAATTAATTTTTTCCCTGTAACCTCTACTAAATATTGCCACTGTGTCTGTTTTTTTCTATTAAACTTTTACCTGGAACGCTAAGTATATAAATATTAAACAACCATTTTGTTGGTACCAGCTGCTGCTAAACCATAAATTTCTTTAGTATTCCAAGAAAGTTTTAAATAGTGCTGCGTTCAGTGCTCAAAATGTTGTAGTTTATTGACTTAAATTTTTCAGTGAAAATATTTTCCACTAGCTTATGAACCAGTTTGTTACGTGAGTACTAAATACTGGTGGTGGCTATGATTATCTTATCAAATAGGGACAGTTCCATGCAAGTTGGTTGAGTATGATCAAGTTTAATCTTTTATAACGCACTAATGAATTTGGGTGGGGAAGAAATTAATTTCTACGAAGTAAGCGTATTTTGGTTTTATTTACCACACAACTTTTCGATTCCAGATTGAAAGAACGCCTCAATTTTTTTTTTTTTTTTTTTTTTGTTTACATGTGCAGTGAAGAATTTTCTATTCAAAACATTTTTCAATATCCAGAATAAATGAAAATCTAAATATGTTAGATCAAGACTACAAGGTAGATGTGTCATTACCTCCCATGCAAAATATCCTATTTTTTTCGTTTTTTTGCTAGTCTGCAAATATTTATGAGGCCTAATGTGATAGTGGTGGAAAAATCTCTCCTTTGAGCTTTATAAATTGTTGACCATACACCTCACCATGTGTGTTTTGGTTCCTTAAATGCAGTTCAAAGCAAACCTCTACCTTAAAGTTTCAGCATAAGTTTTTTTTTTTGGCGAAATTTGACTGAGTTTCTTTGGCATGAACCAGGATCCCTTTTGGTTGATATTGTTATAGATAACCAATTTTTCGTTCCCAGTTTTTTTTTTTCTTCATTCATTTTCTTTATTGAATCTATCTTTTGAAATTTACAATAAGTATTCAAATCTTACTACTATCTTTAACTAAAGTATCCTGCCATTGCCGGATCTTATTTTTGGTGAGCCGAACTTTGTATCACCGGACCAAGTCTAGCGTGTCCTTTTTCCTTAGCCGTATGTGACCGGGAAAATGTTAAAGGTTTTGAGTGAGTGGGAGGACACTCAAGGCGGAAAACTTCGATATATATGACCTGTTAAATTTTCTTATTTCCTCGGAAGTATAAGGAATGTTTAAATCCTTGTGTATGTTACCATTCCTAATGTACCATGGGGCACCACAAATTTGGCGCAGTATTCTTGATTGTCTTCTTTGCAGCTTATTTATGTTAGAAGCCGATGCCATTCCCCACAACTGGATGCCGTATGTCCATATTGGCTTTAATATGGTTTTGTAGATGGTAATTTTATTTTCCAAACTGAGAGTAGACTGGGAGCCAATAAGCCAGTGGAGTTGAGCCATTGTTAATTTCAATTGCATGATTTTTCAGTCAATGCGATTTTTCCAGGTGAGAGGCTGGGCAGTTGTTCTGTCTAAGAGAGAATGTAACCTGCACACTTTTAGTGGCATTTACTTTTATCTTCCACTTTTCGAGCCAACATTCTAATGTATGTACATGAGACTGCAGTTGCCTAGAAGCCACTAATGGGCAAGTGCTAATGCTCATGAATACAGTGTCATCAGCGAAAGTTGAGGTTTGAACAAAGGAATGAATAGGCATGTCAGAGGTGTAGATGGTATATAGTATAGGGCCTAGTACACTGCCCTGCGGAACTCCTGCTGAAACTTTTCTTTGAGTTGAAACAGAGTCCTTAGATTTTGCTACAAAATATCGATCATTTAGATAGCTCTCCAGCAGCTTGTGGGTATTTGTCGGTAGAAAAGATACTATTTTGTGAACAAGGCCTTCATGCCACACTTTATCAAAGGCTGGGGAGACGTCTATAAAGAGAGCTGAGCAATATTTCCGATCTTCGAATGTTTTTCTGATCTGGGTTACTATACTGTGTATGTTAAAGGGATTGGTTTGCCTTATATGTGAGTGATAAATCTAGAACCCATCACATGAATGGTTTACAGTCCATCTTACGTAAGTCAATTTTTCTACTCGTTTCCAATCCTATCAACATTTTAAATACTAAAAAATTTTCAGCTTAAATTGAAAAAGCGCAGTATATTTTGAAGATATTCTGCTATGATAAATGAAATGGCTTTTAAATGATATCAGTAGTTGCTTGTTATCATCTGGTAAATTAAGATGTGAACACAATCATAGCTATAACTGAGTCGCCGTCCGTGGGCATATGGTAGTGAATTTGGTAAAACCGTCAAGTCATTCTTGCTGACATCATTTCAACGCGTCTGGCGAAGACTTCCAGTTTTCGATTAATTGCCAAGTCTAGTAAAAGTCTCTCATTCTTCGTTGAGCGGTAGGTCTCGTACAGTAAAACAAAATGCTTGTAAGCTCACTGAATATAAAGGACCCTCCCGCAGGCGATCATGGGATGGAGTGGAATACGTTGGTGTTGTGTCCTTTAGAAAAGAATGAAGTGACTTCCACGCTGATGTCGATTTGAAAAATTCGAATTCCTTTCATCTATTTTGGGGCGGTTTTTGACTACTTTAATGTAAGGATCCCTTCCATATCAGATAGTCTGATGGAAGAGAATTTGTTGTTGTTGTGTTCATATGGAATAAAAATGAGGGTCTTTCACTCTGATGTCCACTACAAAATTCGAAAACTTTTCATCTAATTGGATATGATTTTTTCCACTTTTTAGTCAAGTTATAGGTGTTGGAAAAAGTTTTTATGATCTTTTGACATTGAAACTAAAGGGTGGCGCATATGTCACGTTAACGGCGACCATATTGAACGCGTTTCTGTGCATCATTTGGTTTTAACTCGTGAACCAATTGCATCTTATATGGAAAAAGATGTAACATATGTAAAATTCTTTGCAAAGACCGTCTAGATATCTCTAACTGCCGAGAACGTCGCCTGGTGGAAATTTCGGGGTTTTTCTCAATACCTGCTTGCACTCGAGCAATGGTCACTTCATTTCGAACTGCACGAGGTCTTCCAGCACGCGGAAGATCACAGACAGTCCGTTGTTGCCAATCGGTAAATTGCTGGAGCACTACGAGCATTTCGAACATGAAAGCAATTTCGATATGGTCTGAATAATTGAATACTGATTTTCAAAGTAAAATTGAACAACATTGGTTTTTTGTTCTGTGCTGAGCTTTTCCATCATAATTTGCCCAAGTATTATTTAGTTAAATCTGTAAAGAAACGAAAAGACTTAAACAAAAAAATGTATTTACTGATCAAATCTTAGCGTTGCTTCGTCACCCTATATAAACATTTTTTTATACAACAATAAAAGTTGAATCGTCAACTGACGTCGACTTCAAAAATTCGAATTCCTTTCATTTACTAGCGATGATATTTACCACTTGAATGTAAGGGACCTCCCATATCCGATCGTGGGATCGAAGATAATTTATTGTTGTTGTGTTCTTATGGAATGACAATGAGCAGACTTTCACTCTAATGTCGACTTCAAAATTCGCATACTTTTCATCTACTTGGATGTGATTTATATCACCTTTTAAGCAAGTTGTGTTGAAAAAAGTTTTTTATGAATTTTTAACATTGAAACTGTAAACATTTTTTACACAACAATACAAATTCAATTGTCACAGCTATTGCTGTGATTGTGTTCTTACACGTATGCATACCCAATCCTTTCAAAATTTTTCAATATAAATATATTGTAGCACTGCTAATCTATCCCGATTGTTCGCCCGAGATATGTTCCACAGCAACAAAATGTCACACATCATGCGCCACAACCTATGCAAAGCAACAGTATGTCATACGCTGATTGCTTTAAAAACAACAACACCGTTCTATTTAGCATAGACGAACTTTTCAACATTTTTTCATCTGCACTAAATGATCTCAGCAGATGTACTTCTAAACCACAACAAATCCAAGTGGTAGTTTCTCTTTTAAAACATGCATACGAACTTAAATAAGTCCAATGTATTGAATGTTTTACACTGGAATGCGAACGGCTTAACAACGTATTCTCACCTGCGTCAATTCGAGAATCTTCTTGTAATGAACAATATTCATATAGCTGGCCTAAATGAAACATATTTTAAAGAAAATCATAACCCTTATTTTCAAAATTACTTGCTATACCGAAACGACCGACAAGAAGCCAATTGTGGTGGAGTAGCTATACTGGCCCATAAAGGTGTTAATCACTCACTACTCCCTGTAACTAAAACAGACATGATAGAAAATCTCTCTGTTGAAATCACAATCAGTCGGAGAAAAGTAATAATTACCACGGCTTATTCTCCATATATTCAAATACGTTCGTAGACGACATCAGCTCTCTTACTCCGATCAAGAAAGACTTTATCCTCCTCGGCGATTTAAATGCCAAGCACACCGCCTGGAACTGTGTCCAAAACAATTCGGTGGGCAAATGCCTCAACAATCTTCAACAATTAAGAAACTTCTTTGTCCATCACCCAAGAAATCTAACATTATACCCTCACCGTCGTAATTGCAGTCCGTCTACAGTGGATATTGTTTTAAGTAACGTGTCACTTCCATTACAAGTCAAAACATTGGACTACGAAATCCCGTCAGACCATCGGCCAATTGTCTGCTCCATTTCCGCCGAATTCAATGTGGAAAACACCACCACATTCGCCTACAAAAGGACTAACTGGCATGCTTTCCAACAAATTATTGAACGCAGTATTGTATTAGAAGTGGAAAGTTATAGTTCCCAATACACCATTGATCGGGAAATTAACAATTTTGTCAAACTTATCCTCTGGGCAAGGAATTCATCCACACCGTTGCACAGCGATAATCATATCAAGCCCCTGCCAAGGGAGATATTAAGTATGATCAGGCAAAGGAAATGGAGTAACAGAAATCAGAATCGGGCTCGAGATTCTACAGAATACCAATTTTATAGTCAATGTTCCAAATTTCTTACCAAACACATCGATAGAAGACTATACAATATGAAGAACCACAAATGGTCAGCTCTGCTAGAGAATATGAAGCCAGGTGATAAACGGTTCTGGAAAATTAGTCGATCGTTAAGACGTAAAGGTAGAAAAACAATTCCACACCTTGTATCAGGCCGTACCAAACTCATCACCGATAAAGAAAAAGCTCAAACACTCGCTATCACGTTTCAAAAAGCACATGAGCTTACATTAAAGTACTCGCACAGTATTGATCGCTTAGTAAATACGACTGCGTCAAATTTAAAATCAGAAAATCCTTCTACTACGGACATTGCTTATACCTCCACCCAAGAATTGTCGTTATTGATTGCTCAATTAAAACAACCCAAATCGCCGGGTTTTGATGAAGTCCCAAACATACTACTAAAGAAACTTCCTGAAAAAGCTTTAAAGCTTCTGGTTTTCCTGTTTAATAGCTGCCTTCAACATAATTACTTTCCATCTGCTTTCAAAAAAGCAAAGGTAATTGCAATTCAGAAATCCAACAAACCAGCCAACGATCCAACCAGCTATAGACCAATCAGCCTCTTAAGCAACCTGGGTAAACTTTACGAAAAGCTTATTCATACCAGAATATCAGAATTTTCTGCAGAATCGAATATAATTTCAGAAAATCAGTTCGGTTTCAGAAAAGGTCACAGTTCTATCCACCAAATAGGACGTATTAAAAATAAAATTCTGTGCAATAAACAACAAAGAAAATCCACTGGCTTAATTCTCCTTGATATAGAGAAAGCTTTCGACACCGTGTGGCACAACGGATTGTTATATAAAATGGTCACTGCCAATATACACTCATATCTTTGTAAGATTGTTGCTCATTTCTTAGAAAACAGATCTTTCGCTGTCTCGGTAAACAAGAGCTTATCTTCGTTTATGTCTATCCCAGCGGGGGTGCCGTAAGGCTCTATACTCTCCCCAACCTTATACTCTTTGTATACATCGGATTTCAAACCGCCTAAAGAAGTCGATACAGCCTATTACGCAGATGACACGGCCCTCATTTCGTCCAGCAAGCTCACTTCAGCTCTACTCAAGAAGATGGAGTTAAGTCTTAAATCCTGCAACAAATACTTTAAAAAATGGAAGATAAAACTAAACAGTAGTAAAACACAGGCCATTGTTTTCCCATTCAATAAATCTCCAAAAAGAAGACCTACACGCCAAATACATTGCGATGGATATGGAATCAATATTGTTGATGAAGTAATTTATCTTGGAGTGACGTTGGACAAAAAACTCACCTTCCAAAAACACATATCCTCAACCTGCCAAAAAGCAGTTAAAGCCTTCAGAGCCCTATGGCCTTTTTTGAACAGAAAATCAACATTAAACCTGATAAATAAAAATCTTATATATAAAAGCGTTATTCGCCCAATATTGTCCTTTGCATCTCCAATATGGTATCGTGCTGCTAAAACACATCTGAAGAAATGCCAAATTATCCAAAACAAGTGCCTCAAGATGATACACAATATGCATTGGAGGTGCTCCACCTCGCATCTGCATCAGGAAACTGGCTACGAGCTGTTCTTAGACTATATTAAGCGAATAAATGTTAATCATTATCAAAAAATTGCAAGCTCACGCTTTCCTAGAATACGTGAGAGCAGAGAATTATTGTAAAAATATATTTTTCCCAGATAATCATCAAATAGAAACTTTGTACTATAATTGAATATTTTTAAATAATCAATTTTTAGACATTCCTTTCTAATATATTTGACCATTACCTTAATTTTTTCACATATAGGTTTTTATATCCTTTTTGCCTATACCTGACTTATCAATATATTTACATATTTACTTTAGACTTACAATCAATTTATTTGCTGAAATATCATTTAGATAGATCTCATACTTGTAAACTACTACCTCTTTATAAGATAACCACTTTTAACTGGATTAATAAAAAAATAAAAAAAAACTGCTAATCTATTAGTTTATAACTATTTTTCACTATATTTATACATGTTACTTTTACATCAGCCAACAATAGCAGCTGGTGGCGTTGGTTAAAGATGAAAGTGAAATTTTGAGAATACTAGAACAACTGCAATTATTTAATGCTCCTCTAATAAAACCATACGGTTCACTTAACTGGAAAATAACAAAGCAAATGGAAAAACGGAAACAAATCTGCAATGGGATAATTAAAAAATGAGGGTTATTCTACTATTTCTGAGAAATTCGACAGGAATTTAAGTTACAGTAATTGCGATGGATGTCGTATCATTGAAGGATTCTACATATTAGCATATTATGGTTAATGTGAATTTAATTTAATTATGCTTATATCTAATATAAAGTCATATGTCTACCTCTTTCGATATGCTGCAGCACATTAGAGCGACAGCAAAATGTTTATGTGATACCTTCTCATAACGTAAGATTATACAATTGCAGTAAAAAATAGGAAAACAACGAAATAGAATAGATGAAATTTGCTGTAGTTTTTGTGTGTCATGAATTTCAAAATATGATTTTCAACTCAAATTCCGTTCTTGGATATCATTAAGAAGGTCTGCTACTAATTATTCATGTGTTTAATTAACATTTCAGTTACAAAAATGTTTCAATCACAGATCATTAATGGATTAAATAAAACCTAATTTTACCCTGTTATCATTTACATGATCGTCGGTTCGATTTCTGATTTCACCACCTATAATAATTTGAACAGCGGCCACCTCGATGTGTCTGACGAACATTTCGAGTAGGTTGGTCATTGCCGTATTAATAAATTCTCTCTGAGGAGGGGTGCTAAATTTATTCATTTTGGGGATGTTCCTTAATGCATTCAAATCACCTAATCTGAAATCTCGGGGGTGTCAAAAAAGTTCCAGCACCCCCCTTGCTATGCCTGAGTGTAGTAGTCGATAAGTCTAGTAAACGCATCTGGAATTAACGTTCAGAATAGTGATTAAATTGAAATCGCAATGGAAATCTAAAAATAGAGTGCGTATAAGTTAAGTGAATGTGAGGAAATCTTCCACATCTCATTCATGGAATGCACAGGAATTTGCCCTTTTTTAATTGCAAATAAACTCAAACGTAAATAGAATTTATATTCAGGTATCCTTGAATTTATTAATTAATTGTATGGGGTTATCCATTTTTCGTTTTCAAATTATATTAAATAAACTACACATAAAGCTATGATTTCGATGAGACTTTTATTTCCTTATAATTTCTTAACTTTGCCATTATGTATAAAATAAAATAACTAGATTGGCTGCAGCAGTGGACCCTTTTGAGGTAGTTTTCGAAAAAAAAACGACCCCATGGCACCTCCAGACCATAATGCGCACTAAACAGCCACTTTTTCCGAATGCAGTAGCTATTCTACAATCACTTCTGGGTTCTTCGAGCCCAATATGCGACAATTTTGCTTGTTGACATAACCACTGAGTGAGAAATGAGCTTCATCGCTAAAGAAAATTTTGTTCTACTGAAAGCCTACATTTGAATCACCACTTTTGCAGCAAGTTCTAACTACTTTTAAGCGCTCTTCGGTTGTTAAACGATCCATAATTCGCTAAATAAATAACACTTCAGATGATAGATATTTAACTGTTGACAGCCTTGCGAGACCGGCGGGTTTGAAACCAGAAAATGGATAACCCTGTAGCTTACTTTATTACCACTGCAGCTATTCTTCTCATCTATGATTTATTCCTTGAAAATTCGATTTTCGTAAAACTAAGGAGTGAACAAGCCGAACAGAGGAACCTGCTCTTTTAATCTAGTCTTTTTAGTTTCAGTCTTTAGATTTAGTTTGCTTTAATTTTTTTCACAAATTTTAATTTTCATTATATTCTTTGATAGAATGCGTATTTTTGTTTCAATGGCTTCATTGTATGCCATTAAACTCCTGGCAGCTGTGTCATTTATACTCCCTGATGTTTTTCGCTTCAGTAATTTTTTATCAAGCGATCCCATTTTTGACCTTCTAATTTCACGTTTTATACAACTTCATATCTTTAACTTTGTTTCAGTCCAGTGTACTAATTGTATGATAACTGTTTGGTACCAAAAATACCCTTTTATCGCGCTTCTACTCCGTAATAGGGCAGTTTATGCCATTTTTGGTAATTCCTCCAACATATGCTAGTAGGTGAATTTACACACCTAATTTGGTGATTTAGGCATCAATGGTTTATTTTTGGCGAAAGCACTTTTTTTGCTCTTTTTTCTTGTTGTATCCTTCAAAAATATTAAGTACGAAAAATTATCTTATTGAGCGCGACTATATAGGTACATATACCTATACAATAGATATTTGTAATAAGCGTTGATCCTATTACATTACTACTTTTAACCTTAGTTTCATCTACAGTTGGCGCGTCTATTCTGTACGAATTTTCCTCTTATTGCCCATCTACATCGGAAGTAAGACATGGCATGTGCTTCGTCCTTACTGTGTACCTAATCTGGTGGGGCAAGAAGAAAACAAAATGTCTCTTAAAATAAAGTTGACAAATCCATTTGCTTAAATGATAAACAAAGTCAATTGATAATTTTTGAACACCAAATCTTGGATTTGTTAGATGTAATTTTCCGCCGATAGGGGTCGTCCGGGGCACTCTCCGTCTTCAATCAGTTCTGAGTCTCCTTTGAATCGTTTGCTTGTTTATTTGCAAAAATGTTATTCTGACAAAGTCTTTCACCGAATGTCTTTAGCAACATTACAAATGTTTCCGCATCATGCATAATGCAGTTTCTTGTCAACAAAAACGAAATCACTTTCGCGTCGTACAAAATCAAGTGAGTTGTTAAAAATCTACACAAAAATCATAAAATTTCGAGAATTTTCACCACCATGGCTGATGAACGCGGCTGCATTGACAAATCTACATAACTTGTTTTTATTTTTCTTATTCATTTGAAAAATAATACATTTTTCATTAATTCTGTTGCACGGTTTTTAAAACTCTGTGAGGCATGAGCGGCACCATTGTTCGTTTTCAATAACCCACAGGCCCAAAATCTCTAGTAATAGGGTAAGAAGGGTATGACAACTTGCACCATTTTGTTGGGACTACTCAGAGTCGAAATGGATTCTTTTTTTATTGTAGTTCAAGAAAGAACAACTCTTCTTCATTCATATTTAAAACTGAAAAACTCAATTTAAAATTACTTTCATATGCACAAGGAGTGCTGCAGTATAAATAGAATTTGAAGTATCTTCTCTAAGGAAAATAGTATTTTAAAGGAAAAAAGAAAAAATTGTTGGCCCAATTTCTAAACAAGTCAAGGCTTTCTAAAATCCATCCATGTGGTAAATTCAATTAGCGTGATTTTCCACTTTTCTGGCCAATATCTTCATTATGTGCATATATGCGAATGTAGTGCAAATGATACCGGCTTATCCATTTTTCGGTTTCAAAAGTAAATTGAAATAAAACACACATAAAGCTGTTGTTTCGATGAAATTGTTATTACAGGATTGGTTGCTGCATTGGATCTTTTTGAGGTAGTTTTCGACCACTTCTTCGCACATTTCGGGCGGTATCTTGGTGATAACTTGCCGAAATGTAGGCTCTTAAATTTTGGGGATTATCTGCGTTAATGCCATTTTTGACATAGCCCCACAAAAAAAGTCTAACGACATCAAATCGCATGATCTTGAGTCGTCAAAACGGGAAAATATATTTTCTGGAAATTTCTCATGCAATAAAGTTAAACTCGGTCATGTTGTGTGCTACCGACTTGTTGAAACCACATATGGTCCAGTTCATAATCTTCAATTGCAGATCAACAAAAATCAGTTATCATGTGGCCGTAACGCTCAGAAATGAAATTCGCATTATCCGCCACACTTTTACTAACAGAACCGATAATGCAGGGGCCTCATCACATCTGTATCACTTCCAGCTTTTTCAAATTTCTTTATAATCTTGTCAATTTTTTGAACAGTAGGTCGATTATGACGACCGTAATCACCCCGTAAAGCACGAAAAATGGCCACTTTGGAATCAATACATTTGTTTTAACTACTTTTACGCGTTCTTCGGCTGATAAACGATCTTTATTGATAAATAGAAAACCTTGAAATAAATAAATAACACTTCAAATGACAGGTATTTATCAGCTGAAAGCTTTGCGATGGTTTTAAAACCGCTAAATGGGTAACCGTTGTTATCCAGCACAATTTATTTAATTACATAACGCATCAAAAATATGTCAACAATGTCTGTCAAAATTACAGCCTCCATAATTAAAACCTTTTTTTGTAGTGACTCCTCTCAGTTTATGGCTCATAAAGAAGGCACTAGTATGTAACATTTAGACCCATTACAATTTTGTCTTCCACTCATTTAGTTTTATTACGCGGTGGCTGAATTCATTATGATACAAATTTCCTTGAATTGTTTGAATTTAAATTTGTATGAAGGGCAAAAGGGAGATATCAAACATCAGTATGCAAATTCTAGGACATCATACCAATAGCTTTTGTAAGTAGTATGTACAAGCATACGTGTTTGAAGTATTTATGTATTTTCCACAAAACTTTCCAAATATTCTCACATTGAGGAATGCAAATGGATTTGACGCACATGAACTCATACATGTAATGCTTTCATGCTCATAATATTTCACAGCACGTCTACGTTACACTTTAATAAAATTCTTATAAATATTAAATATAAAATATTTTTCCATGTGCCGGAAATTATCCAAGTAAAAGAATAATGTTTAGAATAAATAAAAGCTTAAAAGTCAACTTGTTTAAAGATTATTTTATGTTAAAAGGAGAAAAAATGCTATAGAAGGAGCACATAAAATTGATTGGAGGAAAAACACAATTCGATGTAATTTTTACATCGAAACATTTATTCCGATTGGCAAAAACGGGGCAGTCACAAGCTCCTCTTAAGGAGCATTTTTGACCACCAAAATCATTTGCTATAGACGGGAACAGGAGCTAATCAGTTGGTGTCAGGTCAGAACCATAAAATGGCTGCGTAAAAACCTCTCAATCAAGCTCTTCAAACTTCTGGCGAGTTGCTATCGATGTGCGTGGTCTGACGTTGTCCTGATGAAACACAATTCATCTCCTATTGGCCAAAGCTGGCCACTTTTAAGCAATTGCTTCCTTCCGGTTATACAATTGTCGCATTCTTAAAAATTTCTGAAACAAATTTTGTCCTAAGAAACAAATAAGGAAAAAAACAAAAAAACAAATTTCCTTGCATCTCATGAATGATATATAGGGTGTCCCAACAAGAACGCAAGATTTAAATGACTGATGCAACAATTGAATTGTTTCTCTGGCTGTATGACATGTGGCGCCGTCTTGTTGAAACCACATGCCCTCCACATTCATTTCTTCAATTCTAGGCACGAAAAAATGGTTATCATATCACGATTCCATACACCATTGACTGTTTGCGCTTGACATGCCTCATTTTCATAAAAAAAAGATCCAATGATTCCTCCAGCCCAAAATCCACACCACACAGTGACACGTTGAGGATGTAATTGCTTCTCGTGAATCGCTCAAGGATTTTTCTCACCCCAAATGCGACAATTCTGCCTATTGACGAAACCATCAAAATGGAAATGGGCCTCGTCACTGAAGATGATTTTATCGGCAAAATCAGCATTTGAACTTTGTATGCATGAAGATGCAAATCTTTCCTAAAAATTCGCTGCATAGTGGATTTGGAGACACTAATTTGCTGAGCTCGGTGTCGAGTTGAGGTGGATGGAGTTTGAGCGACATCATCACGTACAGATGCGACATTTTCGGTCGATCGACCTGGTCGAAGGCGCGTTGTTGTCTTTACATCACTAACTGACCCAGTTTTTGCAAATTTATCCATTAATCTCTTTACAGTTGACTCTTTTGGAGCATTATTGTGACACCAAATTGATCGTAATTTGCGAACTGTAGCCGCAAAACTTTCACCATTTTGGTAAAACAATTTCACAATGAGAAAGTGTTGTTCATTCATGTAGCGCTCCATGTTTACTAACCTCGTACCTTCTACTAGCAAACAATAACAAACGATAACGCCAAATTTAAATCCTGCGTTCTTGTTTGGACAGAGCTTCTCAAATTCACGAAGCCTGCAAGCATTCTATTTTTAGTCTTACTCAACGGGACTTGCAGTTTAACGACGATTTCGAATGTAACATTTTGGGAAGCAGTTACAAGATCTGTCTATTACTCAGCTACTTAAAGCGTTCGTCAGACGCATCGAAGTGACCGTCGCTTAAATAATAATAGGTGGCTATAAGCGAAGTTGAACTTGCGATCAGACGACCAATGGTCACGTGTATTAAGCATCGCGCCACGATCGGTCACGCCTAGGGATTGTTATGTCTCGTTCAGTTTGTTACACTTTTTTCACATCAAACTCCCACTGCATTAACGGTAACGATTGCAGATTTTGCTTAACTCAGTGTAGCCGTAGCGCAGTGATACCTTTTGCCCATTTCGGTAGCGCAGCGACCCAAGCGATAGAAATTTTGTCACAATTGCAGCAATATCTACTTTAGTAAGCAGTTAATTCAATGTATTTAGCGGCTTTTTCCCCAAAGGAGTAAAGAGTAAATCTGTGCTGAAAGTTGTCAATGGGTTTTCGGTCGATTTAACTTCCCGATAAATAGACGAATTGTTCCATATGAGTACACGCTTTTCATTGACTATTGATTTTGTGTCTAAAATTCCATGAATTGAAACAATTTCTCCCACTCAAGAATATGAATAATAACATTAAAGTCAAAACTCTAAACAACCCAGCAGTAGTTGCAATGCAAAAGTTTGCAAAGATCAACGCCGATTATAATACTTTGTTCATCAAAAGTGTCATCACAATTATGATAATTTGTTGTCATATAATTTATTTCTGCATAAAATACGTAAATACAGGGTGTCCGTCGGGAAAGTTTTCTACTTTGTTTGTTTATAATTTTTGACTAAATGAAAGAAAATGGATCTTATATTGATAAATGTTTTATTTAATGTCGGCAGTTATGTATGGAATACAATATCAGATAAATGTCCGCCTCTGTTTGCCTCACAAATGCGAGCCGTTTTGAGCACATTTTTCATTACATTCTCACATATTTGTCACGGTATTTCATTAATTTCATCACGAATATTTTGTTTGAGTTGCTCAAGCGTTTCTGGTTTGTTGGCATAAACCGTGCTTTTCAGATATCCCCACAAAAGAAGTCCAGAGCAGTCTAATCTGGCAACCGTGGAGGTCAATCAACATCACCATTTCTTGAAATATCTTGGTGAGGGAAGAGGTCTCGCAGTAATTCCATTGTAATCCTGGCTGTATGCGATGTGACGCCATGGCGTGGAGTTGTGTCGTTACAAAGTTTTCAGTCCTATCACGATATCGCTCCCCATCGACAGTTACCGTTACGCCATTTTCAGTTTCAAAGAAAGTAGGCTCAATGTTTCCTCCTGACCAAATTGCACCCCGGATTGTCACTTTTAATGGATGCAAAGGTGACTGATGAATAATTTGAGGGTTTTCCATTGCCCAAGAATCGACTATTTTGTTTATTCACATATTCATTCAAATGAAAATGTGCCTCGTCACTCATTATGATTTTTTCATGAAATTCGGGGTTGTCATGGGCGAGCTGCAAGATCCTATTGGCATATGTATGACGGCGTAAATGGTCGTGTGGAAGAAGCTCTTGTGTTAACTGAATCTTAAATGGAAACAAATGCAAATACTTGTGCAAATTTGTGGCCAAAGTTGTTCTTTGAAGACTAAGTTCCTGAACACGGCGTCAAATTGAGGATGATGGATTGTTTTGAACACTTTCTTGAGCAGCAGTAATGTTTTCAGCCGATCTTGCAGTACGTTGTGGTCCACGCTTGGCTCTATCAGCTACAGACCCTCTTTCTTCGAAATCATTCACTACACGATAAATAGTGCGTCTTGTTGGCACGTTATTTCTCCCAAAAATTTCATGTAGCTTTCTCATCGTCACAGTAACCGATGATTGATTTTTATAAAATGTTTTAACGATTAAAACACTTTGGTTCATCAAATATTTTTCCATAATAAAGTTCTTCTCTACTTCACGACTGCCAAGTATGAATTATCACGACTAATGTTTACCAAAATTGCGGCAAAACAAAGTAGTATACCTTCCAAACGGACACCCTGTATATATTTCCTTTAATATCGCGAATGAACACAATACAGTTTGGTTCACACTGACTTGAATATATTTTGAATTTCATATTAGACTTTTAATGTGTTTAAACATCACAAATCACATTAACATTTTTATGAGTGCATAAAATGAAATTGTGCAATTGCGAAAAGTTTGCAAACTAACATTAGCATTTATTAAAATACGATGACAAAATGAGGTTTTCATTGCCGTCGACATACTGTTGAAATATCTTTGGTGCAATAGTACTGCATCAGCTAAATTAAAAATTCATAGACACACCAAAGCAGCAAACTTACTGTGTGTTTAAAATGTCATTATCAACTATCTTGCAAAAAAGAAAAAAAAATGGGGGGAAAAATAGTAGCAGCTGCTTTTTAAGAATGTGCAAAGCACTGATGCTCTATATGAACCAGAAACTAAAAAGACTATAAATGTAACTTAATGCTCTTCTTACATGACCCATTACATACATGCAGTCAGAGACTAAAGTTTAAATTTTTGAGTTCAATTTAAAGTTCATTATGCCCTAAACATGTTCGATAGGGTCTAATTCTGGAGATTGAGGAGGAGAAAGGCTATAAAGTTGTCGCAGAACATAATAAAGCATCCATTCTTTTACCGAAAGTGCAGTATGCTTAAGATCGTTATCCTGTTGGAAGATCCAATGAGGTTCAAAACCCAAGCTATACACAGATGATGTCGTTAGATGTCGTTCCAATATGCTCTTGTAGATATGCCAATCCAGCTTCCAACCCCAGCTGCTCCTATTGCTAGCCAAACTATCACATTACCTCCGCCGTGCTTCACAGTTGTAATTAAATTTTTTGTTTGAAGGACTATTTTCGCTTTCCGCCATACTTTTGCTCTGTCATCACTTCCAGACACGTTGAATTTGTATTCATTTGTGAAAAGAACGGTTTTCTAAAGTTCGTCGTCCTTGCTCTTGTACAGGGTGGCGCAATAGAACTTGCATATTTAAAAAATAGGTTAAAAATAAATACAAAAGGTATGGTTAAAATAAATCTAAAGCATTGTAGAGTAATAAATTGAGTTTATTTTTTAAAAATAGCATTATCTAAATGGTGACCCTCTCTACGGCGGCATTTCTCTAACCGCAAACGAAAATTATTGAAAACTTTCTTCAGTAATACTGGTGTAATGGCTGCCATTTCACCACGGATATTCTCTTTGTGCTGAACGATGTTTCTTGGATTATTACTGTAGACTTTGTGTTTGAGGTATCCCCACAAAAAAAAGTCAAGAGGTGTCAAGTGTGGACTACGTGGGGTCATGAGATATCACCTCTTTTCGAAATCAGTCTGCCAGGGAACATCCGCCATCTGGAACCAAATTCTGGAATTCACTATTCTTGAACTTTCAATTTCTGGAGCCAAAAATCCGTCCAAGATCTCAACATAGCGTTCCGTATTAACCGTGACGTTTTGGCTCCGCGCATTTTCGAAGAAAAAATAATTATTCCTCTGCCAGATATTGCTGCCCATACCGTCACTTTAGGACTATGCAATGGTTTCTGGTGTTTGATTTTGGGATTTTCACTGTTCCAGTAACGACAATTTTGACGGTTTACAAACCCATTCATAAGGAAATGAGCCTCGTCAGAGAAAAGGATATTGTCAAAATTGGAAAATTGATTAAGCATTTCATTAGCAAATGCGAGCCTTGCTATGAAGTCAGACTCTTTCAATTCTTGTGTTAATTGCAGCTTATATGGATGCAGTTTAAGATCCAATGTTAAAATTCGTTGCAAACTTCGTCGCAATAATTTTAAGACAGACGATCTCTTGCGAGTCAACATTTCTGGATTTCCTCGTACTGACTCCATAACTCTCTCAACATTGTCTTCGGTCCTAGATGTTCTTGGGCGACCATTTGCTTGTGGTTTAAATGTTGAACCGGTCTCTTCAAAACGCTTTACCCATATTTTAATTAAACTAGCACTCGGAGCTTCACTAATTCGCCGTAGTCCATATTCAGCACAATATAGTCGCCTAGTAGCATTATATGAACGAGAGTTCTCGTAAAATGCGCGCACGCAAAATGCGCGACGCTTCCCGTCGAAGTGATTCATAGCGACTAAAACTCCATGAGCCCGCTAACCCAACGATGTAGGCGCCTCCCTGCCCGCGCCTTTTCTACCCCGGAAAAAAAGATGATGCAATATGCACGTTCTATTGCGCCACCCTGTATTTATTTGCAGAATCCAAACTAAGCCGTCGATTTTCCTCACTTATCAAAGGCTTTTTTCGCAGAACTCTGCTTCTATACCCGTTCTCTCGCAATGCTCTTTGCACTGTTCTTGGATGAACTTGTTTGTTCGATACATTTGCAATATTTTTGGATTTTATTTTTTTATTTCCTGCAGAATGTGGTTAACATCTCGATGAGAAAGCTTTTTTGATCGTTCGCTTCTTGGCATATTTCCCAATCAACCATTTAGTTTGTATTTCCGTATTATATTTTGGACGCCGGAAAATGCCGCATTCAATAATTTTCCTATTTCGTCATACGATTTGCATTATTTACAATATTTTATTATTGAAATTTTAACACTGGCTTCTATTTCTTTGCCTTTGCCCATAATTAGAGCCGTAGCCTTCTCTGGGGACATCAAAAACGCAATTAATAACAATTTTACATACCAAATATCAGAATATTCACCACAACTGCTCATCCAATTGTGGTGCAAATTTGATTGAAACACTAATGAATTTAACATTGGGATGTCTTATGAGTCAAGTACTTGCAATTTGACAACTATTCAGTGCTATTTATGTAATACTTTTACGTAGTACTAGCATTGTATTTTTGGATACATTCGTCAAATACAAGGTGGCACACGAATACATGATCCCTCTGAAATCAAGAGGGATGTAACAGCATCTTTGAGAAAGCTGGAATACCATTCAAATTCATTAGTCCGCAACATGTTAAATGACAGAGGATACATGCGGTTAAGAAGGAGTGATACGATTTATCTCACCCGAATACTAGAAGGATGATAACAGCAATAACAATAGAACTTAACTTTTGGTCCAGCTATGGTTGGACTTAATTAATTACTAGTTATTAGTTTAAGACACGAGAACTTATTGTTAGTTCAATTAATTTTGAAGATACAATAAAAAAACAATTAAAAAAACATATTTTTAAGAATATTTCAACTACACCTGCTTTTGTTGCAAATACTAAATCCAGGTTTTTAGATATGTCCATTTTTGTGATTTCCAACATGAATTTATTATTTTCAGATCTCTACGCCCTGTGACTATACAGAATTTCTCAAGCACCGATATTTCCCGGGCAATACCATCAAGCATCCATTTGTTGAAAAGGCGTCTAGTTGAACAACCTAAATGGCATACTAACTCCGATGAATCTTAGGTAAGTTAGTAACATCTATAATATATGTTATTTGCTATGATATAGCGGAATGCTGTGACTTAATAGGAACACATTAAGAAACAAGAAAAATAGGAGTACTCCCCCAACAGGTATAAGAACCACTGTATATTGAAAATGCAGTAGAAAGTTTTTGGACAATACTTCTTAAGGGGTGCCGTTGGTCTAGAGCTCGAAAATTTAGGGTATTTTCAGGAATTGTTTTTTTTTACAATAACAAAAATAAAAAACAATATTTAAAATTTTTATGCTTTTTATTTAACTTCTTTTACATACAAAAATGAAAAAAAAAAATTTATTAATTTTAATAATTTTAAAAATGGCGCTGAAGTTGGCCCTTCCGAAAAATTGGACCTGGACGGTGTCCATTTTTTTCCCTTCTATTCATCTGAAGCACAAAAACAAAAAAATTATATTAATTAGTATAATTGTAGCTATATCCCGTACTAAAATAAACAACAAATTGAAAAATGACGCGGTTTTGAATTTGACACTCTAAAAATCGGGTTCTTTTTCAGTTTTTTAAATCAAAAAAATACAAAATAATTGAAATAATAATATTTCTCTAGTGCGGGCGATAGCCATTGATGTTGTGAATAACATATTAAAATTTTAGACGATTCGGTTGAATAGTTTTTATTATTATTATTATTTTTTTTTTTTTTTTTTTTTGACAACACCCGGCCGAAAAAAGTAGTTTTGAGATAATTGAGCTTAAAGTTTTGAAAGTGGATATTTTCAAAAATTTCAGAAATTTTTAATACTTAAGTTAATCTCTGATTCCAGCATTATACAGAACTCCATCTGTTTCTTCGTACTCCAATAATTCTTCATGCCTTCGATTTTTTCGCGCCTTTTGAGCTCCTTTTGAGTCATTAGTATTTCGACGGTTGGCTGTACATACTCGACGCGCGTCGCGGTCTCGTGCGAGTTGCTCCGCTTGTGGTCCCATTGTGATACCCAACAAACTGATGTTTTGGCGCTAACTGCCAGACACAAGAATAGAAACCCTCTGTATTGTTCTGGTTATTACTACCAATACACTTTTCCAATAAATCATCTGCTGTTAATTCTTCGTAGATGGATTTCAATATTTCTTGTGCGTCATCGTCTAGAGCAGGAGGGTGCTCACAGGTATCTAAAGTACCTGCAGTTTCACTCTGGCGCCATTTGCACCACGATTCTGGACCTGGAGGACAGTGCGAGTGTTGAGGATTGTCATCTGACTCTACCTGATAAAACGGCTGTAGAATCGAATCGAACTGGGAATATCCTCCCAAAAATTTGACAGTATACTTTCGAAATATCAAAAAATAGATTTTTTTGAAAGTTCTAGACCACCGGGACCCCTTAACTGATGATGATGAAGATTTTGGTCTGTTCATCATAATAAAGTGACTTCTGTCGTTCTTCTATCAAAACGATTTTTGTCGATTCTTCGCAGCGGAATAAATTTCGTCAATTCTTGCCAACGGAATGATTTTCTTTGATTTATTAAAACAGAATGATTTATTTCCAGACCCCCAAATAGAACGATTTCAGTCGATTCTTCACAATAGAATGGTTTCGGTGAACTATTCGATAAGAATGATTTCATTCGATTCGTCACAATAAAATGACTTCTATCTGTTTTTGCCAAGGCTGTAAATAAGAGTTGAATTCAGGATTCTGCAGACTAAATAGACAGTATTAAATCCATTCAAAAAAAAAACAAAAAAAACAAAAAGAAAAAAAAAAAACAATTTTGATTTCAATATGAATTTGATCATTCCACTGTTTAGTGTTGAAAACACAACAGAATATATTTGATGCAAATCAACACAAAATTGTATAGCTCAAAATGTACCGGGTATTTAAAAATTCCACTTAAAGAGAGTGCGAAAATCTCTTTTTGTCCCTAAGATGGCACAACTGTCTTCTATACTGATTCGGAGTTTGAACGCGATTTTTCGCAATGATCCGTTATCGATATACCGATTTCGACCGCTGCAGTTGCAACCCAACCAATTAATATGCCTTAAAGGCGCTTCTGTACGCTTAGAGTACGAAGTTGAATGTCCATTTAAAAGAAGGTGTGACATACCAAAAAAGAAAATGGGGCGAATGTAGCAACTTATGGTTGAAGTGGTTGTCTTGCATAAAATTCATGCAATTTAAATTGTGAAAATGGCTCACAATGTGAGGTTTTATTTCAAAAAATTTTCTGCACCATCTCACATACCCTAGATTGATGCTATTTGACACTTTGATTGAAATGTGTTACATAAATTTGGCGGGATTATTAATAAAAGAAAATCATGATACTCAGTCAACCATCAAATATTTCTCTTATTCAATACATCAAATTGTTTTTTAGCTTATTTAAAAGTAATAGATTGTATATGGAATAAATCAATGTGTTAAACACGAATGAATATTTAATGTTTAGCAGAATATCATTAAATTTCCATTATATCTATGTGTTTTTAAATAAAACAAACATTTTTATTAACCTCAAATGTAAATTGCTAATGTAACAAAATTCATTAAATCATTTTTAGCTGAACTACAAAATTAAACTATTAAATGCAAAAAAAAGTCATTCGCATTCATGTAAAACGTCAAATAAACTTCAATTTATCATTTCGTTACAAATCCAATGTTTTCCATGCCACAATAGCTACCAATTGTAGTAAAAAGTGTGGCAGTGGCTTTGGATTAAACTCCATATACAAGAGACGAAAAAGCAAGAGTAGGAGTTATAGAAATGGTAGAAGATAGGAGAAGTATAGGCAGCAAATCCCGCTATACCCATGGAGGTCATAAATGTTTTTATATTGTTTACTATTGTCAAGCATATTTGAGGACTTGACAAGGCCATGTCCGACTACAATAAGCGCGACCAAAAGCAATTATTACCAAAATAAGGAAACATACAGCGAAGAAAACTAACTGGGTTAAGAAAAGGAATATCATAACTTCTTAACAGGCCTTAGGAAATTTCGTCTTTGAGCTGAAGCCTTCTTTTAATAAATCATGAATTATGAACGCTACCAAACATATAATCTGTCGATAAATATGTACGGCTATCCATTTTTTGGTTTGGAAAAGTTAAGTTAAATAAAGCACACATAAAGCTATGATTTCGATAAAACTTCAATTTCATTATAATGCGTGGGTAAATCCTTTATATACGAAATCCAATGCCATGTAAATGGCCGCCTCTAAATTGGTTTGTAGTAAGTTTTAATTATTTTTACGCATGCGTTGCTACGTCATCGTTAAAGTGGGATGAAAACATATTCCATAATTATATTGTACTCAACTCCATACAAAAATATAATCTGGATTTAATTATCAATACAATATCTGTTCAATCTTTTAATAATATAATCTCGCTTGGCTAATAGTGATTATGATGGCGATCGGAGTGGTCACAACATCACAACATAATGGCACTAGCCAACAAGATTTTTCCTAGCGTAATTAGGTGGGCTAAATTCTAATCTGTAATTTGTTTTTCTCTATCACTTCAGATTTTCGAGATATAAAAAAATGTTTTTATTCGTTTTTTTTACATAAAAAATCATTACTTAATTTAAAAAACAATGAATTTTCAAAAGTGAATGGCATTACTTGAACGTCGTTTGTATTTTGTTGGTTCGGCTTCAAGTGAGCACGCTCCTCTTGTTCATCGCTCACCGCACCTAAATTTTGTGGAAAAAAATCTAAATGCAAATGAAGAAAATGTATTTTGAGTGACATTCTTTCTCCAATAAACATTGTGAAAAATTGTCATTATTCAATAGCTTTCTAATCTGAGGGCCAAAAAATATGCCTTCTTTGATTTTAGTATATGAAATTTTAGGAAAAACCGCTAACAAATATTTAAATGCTACACCATCTTTGTCCAGAACCTTGACAAAGTTCTTAAAAAGGACCAATTTTATATGCAGAGGCGGAAGCATAACGTCATTAGGATCAATTAATGGTTTATTTGAAACAAAGGATACAACAATATTTTGTGAAACATCCTTGCATATCAGTCCACAAACCTATGACTTGAAACAGATTAATTTACAGATATTTACAATGATCTATACTGCATGTACAAAGAAATTTAAATCACACACCTTAAGACCATCACAGATCTTCCATTTATTATCGTTGTATTAGTGTAATGTCAAAATTTCAGTCATTGATTCGTAATTTTGCTTTGCATTAACGGCATGAGCATAAGGTATGGAAGGTTTTTCATTCCCATTATGCAAAAGAAGAGCCTTTAAACTGTACTTAGAGCCATCAATAAATAATCTCCATTCAGTTTTGTCATATGGCTGGTTCATTTTTTGAAATAAATCACCAACATCAGTACAATATAGAATAGAGTGTTTCTTTTTAAAACATACAGCCAATTCCAACCTTCTATCTCTGCAGATTGTTACTTTTGTCCCAACTGCAAGATGTTTCCACTGTCACATGCGTGAAGCGTGAAGCTCCCAATTACCTTCAACCCTTGCAATCCCTAATGCGTCCAAATTCCTAATATCATCATACAGAGGACAGTCACATAACACATGCTTCCAATCCTCTGTCTGATGCCCACAGTCATAGGAACTACTGTCAGCCAGACCTCTTTTGTGCAGAAAGCCCAGACTCAAGTTAAAATCAAAGTCAGGATTCCCATTGACGAAGCAGACATCCCGGACAAAAGCATATGTGGCTCTACCCTTGCGTGACTGATCCCATCTAGCTTGCCATCTGGTTGTCACACATTCCCCCAAAACTGCCCTGCGTTCTGCCCTACTCAGGTTTTCTATGGCTTGTATATCCCTTATAAGATCTATAGGTATACCGGCCAACGAGCATCCTCTTTTCACCCGGAAGTCAACTGCTCGACGCAGAACCTCCAAGTCAAGAGGGACAGCTCCCATTAAAACCTGCAGATCATCCGTATAAACCGTTCTATATACAAGCATGCAAGCAATCAAAATTACCCATTGGCATGACTGCATCAAAAACCGCCACAGTAAAGCACAGAGGAGGAAATATCACAGTGCGGGGACGTTTCTCGGGATATGGAACAGCTTCAATTCACCACATTACTGATACAATGACAGCTGCTATCTATTAAGATCTTCTGAGCTCAGTTATGCTTCCGTACGACTGAATGGGAAATGCCACTTTCGTGGACATTCCAGCACGACAACGATCCCAAACACACGTCTGGGGTTGTTAAAGGCTGGTTGGAGGAAAATCAAATTAACGTTATGTCGTGGCCGCCTCAATCTCTCGCTCCCAACCTGATTGAAAACATGTGGATGATTGTCAAGCGTAGTATCGGAAATGTAGGATTCTGAAATAGTGATGAGCTTCTCGTTGTATTGGAAAAACAGTGAAATGCAATTTTGAGCGTGTACAAAAATAGTTTGTAAGAGAACTCCTCTCACACGTCGTACCCGATCTTCATGAAACTTTCAGGGCTTATTCGTGTCGGCCAGGAGAAGGTTTTTAACTATGTCCGAAGGTCGAAATCGAGGCGAGTGACATGATAAAGACAGACAGATATTCATTTTTATATATATAGATTCTACTGTACGGGCGTTGTCAGTGAACTCCTCCTAAACGGCTGGCCCGCTTTGCATCAATTTTTGTATATGCGTCTGGGTGGTGCCCGGGATGGTTTAGATTTACAATTCGGTCCAATTGGACAAAGGGGCGTGGTACCTCCCATACAAACAAAAAATTAAAAATCAATTATTTCTGCTCCTGCTTACGGTATTTGAACAAAATTTGGTGCGTAGGTTTGGTGTACATATCTTAAGTGCTACTGCAAATATGGGCGGGATTGGACAATGGGGCGTGGTACCTCCCATACAAACCATAAATTAAATATCCAATATTTCTGCTCCTGTTTACGGTATTTGAACAAAATTTGGTACATCGGTTTGGTGTACATATCTTGAGTGCTGCTGCAAATATGGGCGGGATTGGACAATGGGGAATGGTACCTCCTATACAAACCACAAATTAAAAAGCAATTTTTTCTGCTCCTGCTAACGGTATTTAAACGGAATTTTGTTTAACATTGAAACATTTCCAATAAAAATAAAATTTGAAGGCAAAGCAACGTTTGCCGGGTCGGCTAGTCATATATAAATTTTATATATATATTTAGCTTTCCGTCAGTTCTGTTATTTTAGCTAAATACATGCGGCACAATAATTATATAATGCTATGAAAAACTATAAAACCTACACAAAACATTTATATTTTACTTTATCCTGGTTACCAATTAATCATTATCGATCATGCTTCTGAAATATACTTGGAAATACAGACAAACAATATAATACAAAGTTACTTTAAATTTATTGTATCCCAACTAATAATAGAAAATATAGTGATCGTCAATGAGTCACAGTTGAAAATACCAAAATTTGTTAAAAATGTATTTAACGGCAACAGACTAAACGAATCTGAAATGAAACTGATTTATGACTTTTGAACATTCGCTTATGAGAAGCGGCGTCAGTGCGTGCCGTCCAAATTCACTGTTGTACTGTGATATTGTTGAAATCAATCTACCCGTAAAATGAGTTAAGTCTTTAAGCCTTGGAAAAGGCCTGCTAACTACTGCCTTTTGTCAATGGGAATCGAGTAACCCACAACAATTAAAATGGTTTTTAGTTTACACATACACGGACAGAAATTGAATTCACTCACTCACATAGCCATACAAAATACTTTTATGAACAATGAAAAAAAACCTATGTTCATTTTATAGTTTTTCTTCTTCTTTTTTTTTTTGAGCTCAAAGTGTACCACAAACTAAACTGAAAACTAACTGCAGTCATATCCCAACAAATGTGAATGTATCAAATATAACCAAACTACAACTACTTTCAATTCAAAAGGTTTAGCTTTAAATTTATAAATTTTATTTGGAATTGAAAGTGGGTCAATTTCTAATTAAAATTGAATGCAAAGCTCGTACGCAAAAGCATTAATTGAAATTTAAAATATATAAATCAATGAATTCGAAACATGTTACGTGAGTGTCAAATACATCATTTAAATCTAAATGCTTTCACTACTGGAATTCATTTTCATTACTTTAAAAAGGAGTTTCGAAGCCACAAAATTAAAAAGAAATTTTATATGTCACTCTAACGCTGAAACAAACAATTATTTAAAATCCAATTAATGTAAATTAAATACAGATATATGCACATTTATATACATACACTAAATTTTAAATTAAATATTTTGAATCTTATGTGGTATTCTAAATTTCAGTTGATGTGATTGTAGTCTCGCTTTATGGATGCTTATAAGTTGTCAAAGAGAAATAAATCTTAGGCACCTTTAAAGCCTCAAAACTTCCTGCGAAGTTTTGGTCACTCTCTTCTACGTCTTTCCTCAAGACCATTATCCGTTTTAGAGCATTTCCATCCATTTGCTTATAAACTCACTATGTCGGCATACAACTTTTCACTTATATGATGATGAAAACTTCCAATAACAGCGTTGGGTTTATATAAAGTGCGATTTTTTAATCGTAGTTTTTTTGTTAAATCGAATAAAACACTCAAATTTGCATCGTATATTAAAATTTTGTATTGGAATCGATAAATTGGTCTTTGCGATTTAATTTTTAAAGATAATTTCATGTAAATGTTGTCCGCGGCTCCGTCTCAAAATGTCCATTCGGAAGGTCCAACTTTTTGTACTTTTTCGAGCATTTCGGCCTGTATTCATTTTTCCGGGATGCATCGGTAATTCATGTGTGGCATGTGACTGTTCATCACTCCAGATGCGACAGTTTTGCTTATTTACGTATCCGTTCAACAAGAAATTAGCCTCATTGCTTAACACAATTTTTCGATAAAACAGCGCATTTTCATTGAGCTTTTGTAAGGCTCATTCACCAAATATTAGACGTTATGGTACGTCATTCGGCTTCAATGCTTGCGTGAGTTGAATTTTATAGGCTTTCAAACCCAAATCGATGTGTACAATTTTCCTTGTGTTTGAGTAACACATTCCCATTCGCTGACAATGGCGACGAATTGGCATTTCACGATCGTCATTAACACTGGTCGCTACGGCTGCAATATTTTCTTCGGTACGCCCTCTACGCATGCAAGTCGATGGTTTTATGTCCAACAAAGTAAATTTGGTGCGAAATTTGGAGATAACAGCACGAATTGTTGATTCAGCAGATCGATTATGACGACCTTAAAATGGTCGATTCAAACGAGCACGAATTTTGATAGTGAATTTCAACGATTTGCAATCGTTGGTCGTTTGTTAGTCTTTCCATGATAAAATGACAGAGTATACTGTACACTTTTCACTTCGACAGATGACGTGTGAACGCCATTACCAACCAGTGCTGTGAACCTAAAAAACTTAAATCTTACAAATTCACCCAATATTTTGCAGAACTTTTTTCTCCCACAGACTATCGGCACTAACTTATCTATTTCGTCACCTGTTGAATTTTAAGTTGTACAAAAAACCATTCCATTGTACAGATATATTTTTGCACTTTGGATGGAGGGCTTGGCATTAAATCGTTTGCATCTTTACTTCGAGTTTATACGCCGACAATCCGTATCAATAAATATCAGTTTTATAGGAATGTCAAGCTCGGCCATAGCATCGTATGGTATATCCCATCACTGTGTCGGACAACGTTATTGTCGACGGTACGGTTGTATGAGTCGATCAACTACCCTTGGTCAGTTAATGATTTGCCACTTCAAAAAGCATATTGGTAAGATTCAAAAGGGTTGAACAGGATATTCTTTTAGGCCTTTACACTTTGTCGGGTATCAGATTTTTACCCCACAAATATAAGGCTCCCCCGGGTGCATTATAGAGTTGCAACAAATTACTGATAGGTGATATTTTGTAATGATAGGGCTCAATGATGTCCTATAATGCATGCTCATTGCCTTAAATAGCTGTAAGTCTTAAAATATGTAGCCGACAGACCATAGATAGCTGCAGCTTTACTGATCTTAAGTCGTCATAATGTTATTTTGACTTCATTTTAGGGCACAATCATTGACGTGCACCATCGTCAATGATTGGCGTAGTTTCCTCACTTTTTCTTACTTTCGGAACAAATAACTAGTAAAAGTGTCCACTTTTTATCCGAAGCAAGCTCTACACATATCTGACACATTTTCCATTATTTCGCTTATAACACAGGATGGCGCAAGAATTGTGCTGCTGTCAATTGTCAATGCGGACCATAATTTAAAGGTGTTGAAGGAGTTTTTTACCCAGAACTACGCCGAAGACGTAACCGTTTCAACAATATTTGGTTACAACAAGGTGGAGCAACTGAACACATTGTCAGACCGATTATGGCGGATCTCCAATGGAAATTCCCAAAGAAATTAATATCCAGATATTTCACTTTCCGGTGGCGCCCAAGAGCACCATGGCGGACTGCACCAGACTTTATTTTAGGGGTTATGTCAAGCAAGAGGTGTACAATACGAAATCAGAGAACTCGACTGAATTGAAGCAGTCAATTAAAGCAATAATTGTGGCGTTCCAGCAATAAATGGTTTTTCAATCAGCAAACCAATTAGTTGTATAAAATAAAATTGAATTTTGTATACAATAAAAAAAAAATTATGGAATACATTAATTAAAAAAAAGTTACCTGAATTTCTTATTGTAGCACAATTGGTGCGCCACCCTGTAGAACTTTAGCATACTCAATATATTCAGTTTACTCTTTATAAGCCCCTGCATGATACCAAAAATTATATTATTTTGCCAGTTGGATGATCTATTTCCAACTCCTACACTTATTTGCATTTCAGATTTGTTGTTATTTTGTTTAGCACAATGTGAGGTTTACCGCATTGTCCAAGCTCAATGCCACAATAGGGGGCTTTTCCATTTTCTCGAATTTTAATTTTTTTTTTTTGTTTTACCAGTACACACAATAAACCAAACCAACCAAAATTCTTTGAAACTGTTTAACCGGACTCAGTTCAGAAATTCTATTCGATGAAGACTGAAAACCCAGGCGTAATTACCAATGTCGAATTCTTATTACTCTGCCGACAATAAAAATACAACATTTTATCTGAAAAACTACAATAAAAGGAGGAAGTCATTCTCCAAAAACATCATTTTCATAGCCTCTACTAATGCTATATGTGCATTCTTTTGAAAGTTTTTTTAACATCATATAATTGTATACAAAGTTTCAAAAGTTTCAAAAAAAGTTTCAAAAGAATGCACATATAGCGTTAGTCGACACACACACACACACATATTTATATATTGATTTCTATATATATATATATAAAAGGTGTCCCAATAAGAACGCAAAATTTAAATTTGGCGCCATTCGAAGTGTCATTGTTTGACATTTGAACAGTTGTTATTGTTTGCTAGTAGAAGGTACGACGTTAGTAAAAATGGAGCGGTACACGAATGAACAACGCATTTTCATTGTGAAATTCTTTTACCAAAATCGTGAAAGTTTTGCGGCTATAGTTCGCAAATTGCGATCAATTTGGGGTCACAATAATGCTCCAAAAGAGTCAACTGTAAAGAGATTAATAGATAAGTTTGCCAAAACTGAGTCTGTTAGTGATGTAAAGACAACAACGCGCCTTCGACCAGGTCGATCGACCGAAAATGTCGCAGATGTACGTGATGATGTCGCTCAAACTCCATCCACCTCAATTCGACACCGGGCTCAGCAAATTGGTGTCTCCAAATCCACTATGCAGCGAATTTTGACGAAATATTTGCATCTTCATGCATACAAAGTTCAATTGACTCAGGAACTGAAGCCAGCCGACCGTGGACAGCGAAGGGAGTTCGTTAATTGGGTATTAGAGAGACAACATGAAAATGCTGATTTTGCCAATAAAATCATCTTCCATCAAGATGGAAATGGGCAGAATTGACGGATTTTGGTGAGGAAAATCCTCGAGTGGTTCACGAGTAGCAAATGCATCCTCAACGCGTCACTGTGTGGTGTGGATTTTGGGCTGGAGGAATCATTTGATGTTTTTTTTTTTTTTTGAAAATGAGGCATGTCAAGCGCAAACAGTCAATGGTGTTCGGTATCGTGAAACGATAACCAATTTTTTCTTGCGTTCTTTTTGGGACACCTTTTATGTATTGTTGGTAGCTTTTCTGAAATTCTACTGCGATTGTGAGATGCAACATTGGAATGATTTGCATGATGAAAGCTGTCATTGCTTTCATAAATGGAACTAAGCGTTACTTCATAAGTTCTTATAAAAGACGATTTTTTTACTTTTATTTACTTTTTTAGAGCGGCGGTCACCTCGGTGTGTCTAACGAACACTTTGAGTAGTCGAGTAAATGGCCAGCTTAGTAAATGCTTCTCAAGCTTTTTTTTTATAAAAATCTATTTTTTGTTATTTTTTAATGGAATAATTATTCTATTGGACAAATCAATAAGTTTATTTAAAAAATCTACTTTGAAACATTTATTTTTATAGAAGTTTCCAAATCTCAAATTTTCCTGTATTTGAAAAAAGCCGAAAAGTGTCCGTCTCAGATTATTAAAGTCTGAATATTTTAAGTGGTGTACAAGACTGTATTCTTTATTAAAAAAAGTATTTCTTACGAACTATAAAATCAAATTTGGAATTTCCGCTTAGCAACCTTTACCTACATTTTCTTATCATAAACCACACTGCTCAATCCATTCACTATCATCATTTCAGCCGCCCTTACTTATGATATCCTATTTTTGTTGAGATGCTACAGACAGCAAGACGCTACATGAAACCACTGATTCGTGTGCGCCGCTGTAGCACCCCATAAGCGAGTAGTCACGTGCAGTGCAGATAAACCCATGTGCACAGCGAAAAGGCACATTTTCTTTATTGTCATTTGCAGAATACACATATCCTTTTGCCATCACCCGCGTGGTTCTTTAAATTCTAAACCACGCTTATGATAATAAGCAAGATGGTCCACAGAGACCACATGTCTCATCTTTATTACATTACTTTGTATGCGTCTCTGTGGCGAACCATTAGGTAATAATCACATGTAAATAAACTCATGTGAACATTTGTGAACAGTGCCCAAAAATCTGCTTGTGGCGTTAAATGCAGGCCATGTTATTCCTAGTAATCTCAAAATATAATGGCAAAAATATCGCTAAGTATATTAAAAAAAAATCATCAAGGAAATCGCCAAGCTCAATTTTAAAAATCTCATCACGAATGGTGCTTTAAACTCACTATGTTTGGCAAAAATCTGACATCACTGCGTCAGCTGTGAAATGGTTTGCAAGTAGTATCTTTCCTTTCCACATTTCCTGAGATACTGTGACGTACGAGTATACTTAATATTGGTTCTTAGATATTAAACATGCGACTGGATGCACGTGTGATACGAGTATTGAAGCATAGTATGATTCTGTATTTACGTTTCAAATCGATTCAAACATACACTGCCGCTCACTTGAATAGCACCACCTTAATTCTTTAACAATACAGTGAACGCATTTCGTTTAGCCGAATATAGCAGGAAACACCTTTATTTGTGCTTATCTCCCAAACTGGTGAATATTTGCATAGCATAATTTCTCATTTCTGCAAGTTCAAACGTCCACGATATGTTCGGCATACGATCAGTTCGAATACGTGCATTGTCTGTTGACAAAAAATCAGTTTGCTTGCACGAGTGTTAAGTTCCTACTAATTTAGTGCGCACTTCGTTTAGACAAATTCAATCAATTGTGAAAAAAAAACAATTTAAACACAAATCGGTAAGTAAAGCATGAAACTTATAAAGGGAAGTGTTTTTAATTTTTTGGTCAATAAGAAATAAAGTTTGTTTTTATAAATTGCAGCCATGCCGAAAGGAAAGTACTTGAATGTGGGAGAAAAAGCTAAGGTTACTGCGTACAAGGAAAGTGGTCTAAACAATTTCCAAATCGGACGGAAAATTAACCGTTCTGAAAAGGTCATCCGAAATTTTTTGAAAAAGAAAAAGCGATTACGGGAAAAAAACTGCAAACGAAAGGTCGAACGAAGGTTTCAAAGCGATACGTTAACCAAATTCGTTCATTGGCTACGAATGGTAAGTTGAGTGCTGCTGGAATTGTTCATAGTCTTGAATTGCCTATAGCAAAGCGAAGTGTTTAAGCTATTTTGGCAGCTTCACCAAACCTGGTTTACAGGAAACCAATGAAAAGCACCTCCCCTAACGCAGCCATATAAAGATGCTCTACTCAAATTTACATAAGAGTACATGAGCTGGACTTTCCAACGGAAGAATATAAAAATTTAACTTGAATGGACCCGACGGATTGAGCTATTATTGGCATGATTTGAAGGCGCCAGAGTCACTACGCCTAAGTAGAAATTTTGGTGAAGGCAGTGTAATGGTTTGCAGTGCTTTTTCGGTTTATGGAAAATCAAAAATCTGCTTCATTCCGCCAAAAACCAACAGCAAGAAGTACACTGAACTTTTAGAAGCCGAATTGATTTCTTTCCTGGAGGATCGCCATGATGAGGGCGCTGTTTTCCAGCAGGACTATACATCAATCCATCGTTTTCGTCTAACAACATCCTGGTTTTCTTCAACACAGCTGATGGTTATGAACTGGCCCGCACGCAGTCCTGATCTGAACCCGATGGAGAACTTGTGGGGCACGTTGGCTAGAAAAGTTTATGGAAATGGAAAGCAATTTACATCCATTCAAGATTAAAAGAGTGCCATTGTGACATGCTGGGGAGAGGTTGCTTCAAATGAATTGCAAAATTTGATAAACAGTATGGAAAAACGCATTTACGAAGTGTTGATAAACTGAGGAGGCAAGAGCAAATATTAACTCAATAAAAATTTCATTAGTGTTAAATAAATGTAAGAAAAAAGTTCATTCGACTATACGTAGTGCGCTGCAAATATATAAGTGATTTAAATAAAATCCATGTTTTTCTCCAAAGTGAAATGCTTTACTTATTTTTTATGCGGAAGTTAAGTAGAACTATTAAAATTCTATTTTACGTAAACTTAAATTAACATTTATAAGTTTTACTGAGTGGAATGTGCAAAAGTATTCACTCGGCTAAACGAAATGCGCTCAGTGTAGTGACTACTGTTTGAAGTACACTTCACATAATGGTTCAGTTTTTACTTATTTGTTTCTCCTACTTCCACACATCACCTACAAAAAATTTCAAGCCATGGAAGTGCCCCGTTATTTTAATTCGCTCTTTTCTTTTAAATGAGTGAAAAATGTGTTCTCCTTTTTTGTTCACGTGGTAGTCAGTTTGAGTGTGAAAATTTTTCGCAGATCGTCATAAATCAGATCGGATTACAGTAATTATGTATAATTAAATATAAAACAATCAACTTCAAGTAAAATGGACCGAGCTAAATCCTTGAGTGTCGAGGAAAGATCCAAAATTAAAACCTACAAAGAGTGTGGACTTTCTATTCATCAAATAGCCAGAAAAACTAATAGAAGTCGCAAAGTATTATCGACGTATTTACGTGACACCGAAGACTATGAAAATAATATGAAAGGTCGAACAGCAAGTGCTATTACAGCTGCTGACAAGAGGGCTATTCTGAGATATGCCTCAAATTCGCACGATTTTGCTGCTAAAATCAATGAAAAAGCTGGCATAAGTGAAAGTGTATCAACGGTAAAAAGAGTTATTTTCAAAGCGGCACACTTGCAACGCTTGGGACTTAGAAAGAAACCACCGCTAAACAATCTCCGTAAGGAACGTCGCACAGTGATTCGGCTAGAACATGCTAGCGGGACAAAATTCATGACACAATTTCCACGACCAACTGATCAGGACTTGTAAACAACATCCGCAGGTAAGGAATTTAAAAAATTAATACGTTTATTACTTTATTAAGGTATCTTATCAAGCGGGCAAATGAAAAGTGAATTTCTTTAAAGTGCAGCAAAGAAACATTCTAAAAAAATAAAGATTGGTTAGAGAGATCCGGACTCGAAATAAAGATGTATGTCAATCAGCCGAATATATGTCCTTCAACATCATCAGCGGCTCTCACCGTAGGGCGACCCAGAAAATCATTTGAAAACTCATCAACAAAAACGAAAAGACGGAGAGTGAAATACCTTTTAGAATCGCGAAGTGCAAGTGAACTTGTTACAGCGGTTGAGCTTGTTACTGGAAAAGGATGGAATCGAATTTTAGCGAAACAGATTCATAACTTCAGCGCCAATGAAACTATAGAAAGGAATAACAATTTAATATAGAGGGTTCTGATGGATATAATTACTTTCTCGCGATCTTCGAAAAGAGGAACACCTACTTAATCGATTACACAGGTGGGAAGGTGGAGTTATGATATGGGGTGCGATCGCTTATTATGGCACAACAGATCTCCAATTTATCTCTGCAAAAATAAATGCGACTTCATACAATGCCGCGCTGGAAAAAGCTTTTCCTGAGGTTAAAAATATTTTCAAAGATTTACAATGGAAATTCCAGCATGACAACGCGCCAATACACACAGCAAGAGTCGTCAAATCATGGATTGAAAGCCAAATTGTTGAGGTTATGAACTGGCCGCCTTACTCTTCAGACTTAAACATTATTGAAAACGTCTAGGGATGGCTAGTACGCAAGGTGTACGAATCAGGCAAGCAATATTTAAGCAAAACGGAACTCATTAATGGAATTAACAGGTCGTGTACTTCGCTGGACCTAATCAAAAAACTGTATGATTCTTTACCGAACAGAATACTCGTACATGAATGTATTCTCAACCAGGGCGGAAGACCCACTACTAAATTTTACTTAGAATACTTATTTTTAAATTAGATGTAAGCAAACAATAATACCTTTAATTTAAAACTAATGTTTTTGTGTATAATCTAATTTTTATAAGGGGAGTCTATTCAAATGAACCGAAAACTGAAATTGAATTTCTGATTTTTTTTTTTTTTTTTTGTTTTTAATTTTTCAGTACTTAATTCATTAAAATGTAAAAGCATTTATGTTATAGGATTACAGCAAATACGTGAAATATGATTTATAAAAGCACAACCAGTTCGTTATAAGTATTATTTTGAAAAAAAAAATCGAGCTTAGAAAAATACCTAAAGGGGGTGATATTCAAGTGAGCGGCAGTGTATTTATAATAACCACATAATCACATTGAGGACTTACGTTTGGAGCAAGTAATAATGGGACTAAGTATGAAACGGAAGTATGAAATTCTATTTCTATAGACTGTATAAATGAATATAAACAAAAATATAAAAAAAAAAAAAACAGAATATGCATTCGATTGATATTTTATGCGATTGAGAGATGGGGAGGCAGTAAGTCTGAATTATTTAGTGTATTTTCAAATGATAAATGATGTGATAAAATATTTTTTTTTTTTATTTTAATTTCTATCATTGTTACAAAATTTAAAATATAATTAATATTTACAATGTTTGAGTTTTTACATTAAGTATTATAGCAAGTTAAAACAAATATTTCGACATAAAAGCATATAAATTATTCTAAAGATTGAGGTAAAAAGATAGAGAAAAATCTTCTAAAATGAAAAGAAACTTTAAGTCAGCATATTCTATTAGCTTCGATGTGAAGCTAATGAATGAGGTTAATTATGCAAATTCCTTATTGACTCGTGTATTAAAGATCCATATTTATCTTCGAAGCTATGAGTTAGACTGTGAAAAGTGGTATCAAGATATTAGATTTTGCAATGATTATGTACCATATATGTAGGTTATCTTCTACGTAAATTACGAATTATTTTTAGGTTCTTGTTTTGTATTATTTGTAGCTTCCTACAATTGATTTTAGCACTTTTCAGAAACCAAATCTGACACCTATACGTCATTATCGGACGTACATTTTGTAAATGAGCATTTTATTTTGAGCATTTAACAACGATTTTTTATTTAATAATGGATATAATGCTCTTCCACATTTTAGTGCTTTATCATGGGCGTTTCAAATATGTTCTTTAAAATTCAGCTTCTTGTCCAATATAACTCCGAGGTACTTTACAGAATTTTGAATTGGTACGTCTGATCCCTGTATTGAAAGAATTTCACTAGGTATACGTTTAGGCGATTTATTAAAAGGAAATATAATCGCTTGAGTTTTGTCTTGGTTTGGTTTGGTTGGTGAGATAAAATATTTTTAGTCATAAGTTTTAGAAAAATTTAAAAAATCCACGAACTGAAATTTTTTAAAAACTCTTCGCTATTAGTGACATAACTTTTCAATGATATCGCCTTATTCATCACCTCAACTGTTGCGGTATTTATTTAAATGGTTAATAGTATACTTTTTATTACTTTTTTATTGTATCAGTATTGCATCTGAATCAGAAATGTAGGAAATAAATTCCAAAAGTTTCATTTCAGACGGGCAAACCGTAAAGGAACGTGATTGAAATCCACAGGCATACAGAATTATATCATCTGTGTAACTGTGTGTCTCAAATAATTTTATATACCATCTATCTAATCGGAATACAATTTTAGCCTCTTATAGTCCAGCTGTCATACAAGATGTATGAAAAGGCTTTGCTCTCTACCTCCCTCACACTAATCGAACCAATTTGGAATCATGGCTGGCGTCAAGGCAATAACCAGACACAGTTGTGTCACAATCGGATGAAAAACATGAGAACTTATACATAACACACAGCCACACAGTGTTATCATATATATGTAAAATCAGTAGAGACGTTTCAGTCAGGCAAATTGATAATTGATAAAATCCTTCATCCATTGTTGATGAAAGAGTGGGCGGAGAGATAGTGAGGGTGTAGAAAAAAGCTGGGTTCTTATCAATATTCTCATTCTTAGGTGGCGATTGAAATATTCATGCTTATCTAATATACACCGTCCGTAGAAAATAATTCCAAGCGCTTCGATCTTCTACGCTTCTCCTCCAACTCGTCACACCAAGTTTCGATAGTATTTTAAAAGCCTGGTCCTTCCAACGAAGTTTTGGTCACCCTCTTCTGCGCCGTCCATCGAATTCGTTGCCGAAAACTTTCCATGCTGGAGCATTTGGATCCATCCGCTCAACCTGACCCAGCCAACGCAATCGCTGTATATTAATATGCTTGACCACGTCGATGTCGGCATATAGCTTATACAGCTCATTTTCATGCGACGGCGATACTCTCCGTTAACAATGATGGGTCAATATATTTTCCGCAGTATTTTCCTCTCGAAAACTGCCAGTACTGATTCATCCGCTTGCGTCATAATCCAGGATTCTGCGCCATATAACGAGACAGGTAGAACCAACGTCTGGTACAGTCGGATTTTTGTTTGTCGAGAGAGGGCTTTATCATTGAATCGATTGCTTAGCCCATAGTAACATCTGTTAGCAAGCAATATTCTCCTCTTTACCTCCATGCTGATATTATTCGTTTTGTTTACAGCGCAACCGAGGTAGATGAATTCTTCCACCACTTCAAATTTGTAGTTGTCAACATTCACACAGAGTCCCAAACGAGTAGACTCTTTGTTCGTTGAAACCAACTTCGTTTTATCTTCGTTTACCACCATTCTTATTTTTGCTGCGTCCTTCCCGATACTTGAGAAGACTGCAGTAACATCTCACAGTTTTCTGCCAATGATTTCTATGTCAGTTGCATATACGAGTAAAGTTAAAGATGGTGCCAGTCGTGTTAACTGCAGCTTTCCTCATAATCATCTCCAACAGTACGTTAAAGAGGTCGCACGATAGGCTGTCGCCCTGCCTAAATACTCGTTTGCTCACTAAAATCTTTGCCTATCTTTACTGAAGACTTCGTGTCAGTCAGCGTCACTCTACAGACGTATAAGCTTCGTAGAAATTCCAAACTCGGACATGGCCTCATACAGTTTTTACCGTATCGTGATGTGGAATGCGGCTCGCCTGCCGCCCTTCCTACTCGATATTATTAAACTTCCAATGAAGAAAACTCTCCATGGCAAGTGGCGAACTGGTAAATAAACTGACTTGTACACAAACAGTCAGAATGGACAATGAATCCCACTAATAATGAAAACCCCTTGTGGAGGTGGTTAGTTTAAATCCCCCGCCGGTAAAATATTTTTTAGGAATTTTCAAACAATTAACAATTTATTAGGCTCTGATAAATTACTGGAACTACATTTTCTGTCCTTCTCCTCCATTTAACTTTTGCGATATTGTTGGCACCATAAGAGAGCACCTCCTTAAGAACCGCGAAATTTAAAATGAAAACATATTCTTAAAATTTAACCTCAACTACATTTAACCTCAGCTCGTTTAACCAAGAAATTTCATATAAGATTTTGAGACTTTCGAAACTCAATGACAAACCACTTTTAAAATTTTATATTTGTTAACGTTTCCTCATAATTCTTGGCTTTGCCACACATCATGTTATTACTACAATTGTCAATCATTTCCCAGAAATATGTGAGTGAAGCCAAAATTCCACTTGATATTATTATCTCCTAAATATGCTTAAAGGATTTCCAACATATTTCAGATAAAGCAGCTTTTGTGTGAAAAAACATTCGACAGTTTTCTCGAAAAAAAAAATTGTTTCTTGTGTCGTGAAATGTGATTTGTAGCCCTGTTATAACGAATGATCTGAAGCGTAATAAGATGGCATGCGTTTAATGCTTTTGAAGAGCTTAATCCAAAGGAAAAGTAAAACAATTGGCCCTGGGATAAATTTCCTTAACCCAGCTGTTTTTGAAATATGTGAATTTAATACAGACACAAACAAGTAATTATTCGAAAATACTCCATTCATACTAAGCAACTGTATGAAACCAATCATATTTACGTAATAACGTAATTGCTTAAAATCCCTGCCGGCACATTTTGTTTGTATATCTTCTTAACGTGTCTTGGGCTTATATGCCGTGTGCTGCAAGGTTAGTGGTGTTGGTAGTGATGTTAATTACAAACGTTAGTGGAATACGAAATAGACGGTAATTTTTAAAATATTCAGTTAAATTTAAAGAAATATTATTACTTTTAGGTGCACAACTAAGTTCTCGCTGTTTTTTTTTTTTTATAAAAATTCAACTTTATTATGAAAACATGTTCAAAAATGATTCATTGATACATTTTTCTGGCAAAGCTCGAATTCCGTCACGGTAAAATTGTTCTTCTTTTGACGTTATCTACGAATCTAGCCATTCCTTGATGTCGTCATATGAATGGAACTGCTGGTCGAAAGAAACAAGTGATAATCGGACGGCGCTATGTCTGAAGAATATGGCGAATCGGGTAAGACTTCCCACTTCAGCGTTCCCAAGTAAGTTTTAACGGGCTGGGACATGTGAGGCCGAGCGTTGTCATGCTGAAGAATCACTTTTTCGTGGCTCAATCGCATTAATTAAAGTCGATACCGCTCCCCAGAAATGGTTTTGCTTGGTATCAACAGCTCGTAATAAATAACACCGGCCTGCATAACCTTCGCAGCGTAAATACTCGGCCGAGGCGGCGACGTAGAAGCATGACCAGGTAGCCCCCCTGACTTTATTTTCTTTGGATACTTTTCATCACCCTTCATCATACGATGAACAAAGCTCTTGTCGCTGAAGCTGTCTTTCACGGGCGAAAAAACAAAGCTCAGCGTCCCTTGGCTTCAACTCATAAGGAACCCAAGTTCCTTACTTTTGAATCATTCCCAATGTATGCAATCGCTTGTAAATGGCTTGGCGGGTAACTCCTAATACTGACGCAAGCTCTATCTGCGTTTGTCACAAATCCCCATCAAGCAATGCCGCCAATTCTGTATCTTCGAAGGTTTTTCGTCTTCCTTCACGCGAGCGGTCATCAACATCAAAATCAGCGTCTTTAAAACGACGGAACCAATCTCGATATGTTGTTTCACTTAAAGCAGCATCTCCGTAAACTTTGTGAAACTCTCGATAAGATTCAGCTGCCATTTTCTCGACTGAAAAAAGAAAATCAATACCTCCCGCATATGACGATTATTTGGCACAAAATCATACATATTCACAAAACCAATAGAATATGACTTCAAAGAAAAATCACTATTGGGTCGAGGCGGTATGTTTATCATATGCCTAAGCTTGGCTCATTACGTTTAGGTTATGGCAGAATCAACTAGTGCTTACAGCTGGCGCCATCTATTGGCAAACAGCGGGAACTTATTTGCGCACCTAATGCAAAAAGAAAATACTATAAGCCGATCTGACATATAGATGGTGCCAGTAGCTTGAAAAAAATTATTTTAGTAAAAAGTGGCAATATTATAAAACATATGTTTTAAGTTTCAAGGCGCTACATTGTTTAGTATTTTTATTTTAACCATCAAAAGTAAACGATCTCAATGAATTTGTAAACATGGAAAAAATTGGTCACCGTTATGTAATTCAATATTTCCATTTAAAAGGTATCAGTCCAACCAATATAAAAACCCAGCTAGATTCTACTTTGGGAAAGCCTGCTTATTCGTTTGCGACTCTAAAATATTAGGTAGCAGAGTTTAAATGACTCCGTACGAACTGCCAAGACAAACACCGTAGTGGTCGACCAATTGAGTTGTCCATGCCAGACTGGTTTAAAAAAATCCATAAAATGGTATTGGATGGATGCCGCGGTTGCAATAGAGTAAAAACAGCGAAGATGATGTTTCAATGGAGTGTTTGGCGATGTAGATTAGATAAAGTGTAATTTTTGAGTCGTATAACAACGGATGAAACATGAGTTCACCACTTCACACCTGAGACAAAGCAGTAGTCAAAACAGTGGACTGGAATGGGAGAATCGTGTCGAAAGAAGGCGTAGACGTTTCTATCTGCATACAAAGCCGTGGCGTCGTTATTTTTATCGATTATCTTCAGAAAGGAAAAACCGTCAACGGTGAACATTATGCTAATTTATTGCAGTGGGTTGGGTGATGGTGATAGGAATTATGGAAAAAAATCGCATTTGGCGAAATAGAAAGTGTTGTTTCATCAAGACAATGCTCCAGTTCACACATCCACTATTGCAATGGCCAATATGAATGAACTAAAGTTTGTATTGTTTCATCACTCACCTTATTTACAAGATTTAGCCACCTGGGACTATTTTCTGTTTACAAACTTTAAAAAAATTGGCTTGGTGGTAAAAGATATGTCAACAACGAACAGATGGAGATGAATTTGACAGTTCAGGTAGAAGTGGATTTGACAGTTCTTGCTATAACCAGGGTATAGAAGCTATTCAATATTGCTGGAAAAATTGCACCGCGCTAAAAGAAGATTACATTGAAAAATAAAGAAAATTTTTATCAGCTTTTTTGTCTCTTCTTTGCACTGTGGGCTAGTTTTAGGTCCGCCCTCGCATATTATCAAAATTTTGTCCCAGGTCCAAATAAATTATATATCTAAATATCGACAGATTTAAATATAACCTATTATTACACGCGACTATCGTTCTTATAATCGAGGATTGACTCCAGCATGCAGCCACCTAGCATTATTTGAGCGGCGATCACCTCGGTGTGTGGGCGAACATTTAGAGTAGTCGACTAATCGACAAGTTTTGTAAATGCTTTTCATAGTGTGACGTTCGGTATCCGCGCCAAATTTTGTGTTCCGTTGAGATAGTCAAAAATGCGTGTGGAAGAGGGGAGATCGCTCACATCCCATTCATTGGATGCAAGGGAATTTGTACATATCTTGCCTACCAGCTAGCCAGTCAGTCTGTCAAATATTGTGCAATCGACTTGGAAAGTTATGGAACATATTAGACCAAAATATTATTATTATTATTATTGCTGCTATTATTATTATTACACGTGGCTATTGTTCTCATGATCGAGGGTTCAATCCCGCATACAGCCATCTAAAATTATTTGAAAGACGCTCACCTCGATGTGTGTTACAAAGATTTCGAGTAGTCGGCTAATTGACAAGTCTTGTAAATGCTAACCGAAGTGTGACGGTCGGTATCGTCGTTAAACTGTAGGTCCCATTAAGTGAGTCTAAAAATAGAATACGTGTAAGCTCACAAACTGTGAGAAGCTTTGCCACATCTCATTCATGGTATGCAAGGGAATTTGTTTCTATCTTATCTACCAGCCAGCCAGTCAGTTTGACAAATACGAGTACTCATATTACGCAATCGACTTAAGAAGTTATGGAAGGTATTCGACCAAAAGTTACTTGATAATTTAAACGTTTCCATGTGGATGACATAAATATGACAAAAATAACATTTACCTTTATTCCTTTGGTAGAAGGTACAAAAATGAGTCACTTATAGCACTGTACTTCGAACACAGAGGATTAATATGACATGATATTTTGAAAAGCATCCATTGTGTGTTACATAAATAAATTGAATGTATTTGGGCAAAAACAAGCAACACATTTATATATTTCTGCCTTGTCATATATTAACCTATTCAATTCAGTTTTCTGTCGAATTTTCCCAAAGTAACCTAAAATTTAAATGCAAAATGATAATATTTCATTATTTATTAGTGTCAATAATATAGAAATCAAAAGAAATATATTCATATTTTATTCATTACTATGCACGCCATCCGAATGGTCTCGAAAGAGAGTGAAGAATGTGATGGATTTGCTGGGGTACTTCAATCGTAATTTATTACATTTATTAGAAAAAGCAGACGGATGAGAAATGCTGAAGAGAAAAATCATAAATCATTTCTTTATGACAGCTGTCTTGAAATAATTGAATATTACCTACTACAGTATATTGTAATACAGAAGGGTGCATAAGCGGGAGCTCAAGCAAACCTTTACTGTGGACACAACTAACCAGATTTGTCAGATTTTTTTTTTTTTTTTTTTTTTTTTTGTATCACCAAAATATATCAAATGTGATGTTGGTTACATTTTTCTTTATGTCCTTATAAATATTGTTTGTAGCACTGGCTTATTTACGATCCCAATGTAAGTAAACAATCAGTTGAATGCAGTTGAATTATTGATAAGGTAGAGCTACTTTAAGGCAGTCTATATCGGACATGAGACGAGGCATTTATTTATTTAGACAAATGGAAAAAGTGTAGTTTTCGACCATCATTCCTGTTTTCGGTCATCACTGTAGATGGCGTTCCCGATTTACAGTGTAGGTCGTTATTTATTTTGTCCTAATATTGTAGTATACTTTGTTGATTTGAAAACTCTGCTCTTTTGGTGTCCTTTACTAATTATGATTTATCTATGCAATTCAAGTGATATAAACGATGTATTTCATGCCACTGCCGAGTTTTATTTCTTAGAAATAGTCCTAAAGAGTGTCCCAACAAGAACGCAAGATTTAAATTTGGCACCATTCGAAGTGTCATTGTTTAACATTTGAACAATTGTTTTTGTTTCCTAGTAGAAGGTACGAGGTTAGTAAAAATGGAGCGCTACACGAATGAACAACGCATTCTCATTGTTAGATTGTTTTACCAAAATGATGAAAGTTTTGCGGCTACAGTTCGTAAGTTGCGATCACAATAATGCTCCAAAAGAGTCAATTATAAAGAGATTAATGGATAAATTTGCCAAAACTGGATCTGCCAATGATGTAAAGACAACAACGCGCCTTCGACCAGGTTGATCGACCGAAAATGTCGCAGCTGTACGTGATGATGTCGCTCAAACTCCATCCACCTCAATTCGACACCGAACTCAGCAAATTGGTGCCTCCAAATCCACTATGCAGTGAATTTTGACGAAAGATTTGCATCTTCATGCATACAAAGTTCAATTGACTCAGGAATTGAAGCCAGCTGACCATGGACAGCGAAGGGAGTTCGTTAATTGGGTATTGGAGAGACAACATGAAAATACTGATTTTGCCGATAAAATCATCTTCAGTGGCGAGGCCCATTTCCATCTTGATGGCTTCGTCAATAGGCAGAATTGTCGCATTTGGGGTGAGGAAAATCCTTGAGTGATTCACGAGAAGCAAATGCATCCTCAACGTGTCACTGTGTGGTGTGGATTTTGGGCTGGAGGAATCATTGGACTTTTTTTATGAAAATGAGGCATGTCAAGCGCAAACAGTCAATGGTGTTCGGTATCGTGAAATGATAACCAGTTTTTTCGTGCCTAGAATTGAAGAAATGAATGTGGAGGGCATGTGGTTTCAACAAGACGGCGCCACATGTCATACGGCCAGAGAAACAATTCAATTGCTGCATCAGTCATTTCGTTCTTGTTGGGACACCCTTTAAAAGGGTCTGGTTAAAAGATATGAAGTTTTGTTCACACCAATTCGGTTCCCCGTAACAAAAAATCATATGTAGGCAATTTTTTCCGGCATCCCTTTCATACTAATGTGGGAACTGTCTTATAAAATATAGCCCAGAATACCGTCAAGTACTTAAAAAACCGCCAAGTAAATCACCAGTCACAAAGTTCTACAATTTTCTTCACCAGAAACGCTTTGAAATCGCTAACACTGTAGCTACCTTAGCGATCATGTAAACGAACACAATCTTGAAGGATTAGAAAAATCATATTATAGCTTTCAATACACCCCAATAAAGAGTTACTGCATTATGCAAACTTTGGTCTGGAAACAGTTGTACCTTTTTTGTGCAAATGAGGTGAGAGAGAGTGGCCACCGTCAAAGATATCGCAGTGATTTCAAATGATATAGGACAGATTCGTCTATATATCATGTAGTGAATGAAGGTTTGTAGATGAGAAAGCTGTGCACGAGATGGGTGCCGCGCTTGCAAAAGCAGCGTCGTAAAGAAGTTTCAGTAGAGTGTTTGGCGATGTTTCACCGCAATAACCATGGATGAGACATGGGCCCACCACTTCACATCTGAGACAAAGGAACCGTCAAAGCAGTGGACTGGAATGGGAGAATCTTGTCCTAAGAAGGCGTAAGCGGTTTCATATACAGGAAAAGTTATGGCGTGTATTTTTTGGGATGCGCATAGGATAATTTTTATTAATTATGTTCAGAAAGGACGAAGCGTCAACGGCGAATGCTGTGGTAATTTATTGCAGCGTTTAGGTGATTAAATTATGGAGAAAGGGCCATATTTGGGAAAATAGAAAGTGTTGTTTCATCAAGATAATGTTACAGTTTATATATCTGCTATTGCAAAGGCCGAAATTAATTACTTAAAATTCGAATTACTTCATCACGCATCTTCTTTTTCGCCACATTTTGCTCCTTCGGACTGTCTTCTATTGCCAAACTTAAAAAAATGACTCGGTGATAAATGATGTGCTTGGCAGTTTGTGCTTTAAGCAGGATACAGAAGCTATTGAGTATCGCTGGCAAAAGTGTATCGAGCTAAAAGGAGATTATGTTGGAAAATAAAGAACATTTTTCTCAAATTTTTTGTGTCTTCCTTGTTCAGACCGCCCTCATACCTCCCTTACAAATCGACTCATATTCCGAAATTCAATTTGTACCATCACTGATAGATAGCAGTAACTTAAATTTTGTTGTCCACTGAATTGGTTAGCAGAATTTAAAAAAATTTAGCGATTAATCATGACCATGTTGGTACCTTCCATACAAATGAGCGATCTATTCAATGTATTTTTAAGTTCATATCTTTGAATCAAATATTATGAATTCATTCATAATTTGAACATATTATGATCTGGCTGAAACTGAATGGATGCGACGCGCGTTCCGATACTTACCAGACAAATTGGTCGGTTTTCCGAATTTGAATTTTTCCTCTATAAGATTGGAGTAGCCTAGATATTTGTCCTTCGTTTTGATGTAATGGGGTATCCATTAATGGGATTCCGTAATATTATCATCATCATAAATCCTGCAATAAATTAGCACAATATTTGATCGTTTTTCTTTTCTAAAGATAACCAATAAAATTAATCCCATGCACATCCCAAAAAACAGACGACATGCCCTTGCCTGTAGAGGGAACCGTCTTCGCCTTCTTTGACACGATTCTCTCATTCAAGTTCACCGCTTTGACTGCTCCTTTGTCTCAGGTGTGGACTTATGTCTCATACGTAGTTATAGATTGATGCATACACTCTAAAGAAACATCTTTAATATGCTGTTTATGCTCTTTTCAAAGCAAACGCGGCATCCATCTTGTGCACAGCTTACTCATCTCCAAATCTTCGGTCAATATACGATAGACAACACTTTTTCAAATGCCTATCATTTCAGCTAGCTCACGCATCTTTAGCCGATAATCATCCAATACGATTATGTGGATTTGCTTAATTTGTCCGGCGTGGACACCGCAATTGTTCGACCACTACGGCGTGCGCCTTGGCGGCTCGTCCTCGTTTAAACTCCGCTACACAACAGTATGCTGTCGTAAATAAAGAATCAGACTCCTCCAGAATAGAATCTAGTTTGGCTTTAATATTGGTTGGACTGATACCTTTCCAATGGAAATATTGAATTACATAACGGTGAGCAATTTTTTCCATGTTTACAAATTCACTGAGATCGTTTACTATTGACGGCTCGAATAAAACTACTAAACAACGTGACGCCTTGAAACTTAAAACATATGTTTTATAAGATTGTCACTTTTCTTCAGAATAATTTTTTTTTTTTCAAACTATTAATATCATCTATACGTCAGGTCGGTTACTTTTGAGACCGCCCTTGTACTAGAAGGGGAAGGTCGACGTAGCCCACTTACAAATCAATCGACTTGAAATTGTTTAGAAGGTACTTAATACTTCAAAAGAATCTTTTTTTTTTAATTCTGTATTTATTACAATCTGTCCTTGGACATTCAGTAATATTTACATTGGCCTACATACTACTTATATACTAAAATTTTAGTTTTATTCGGGAACACTTCCTTAGGTGTCCCTACTGCTATATTCGTCCTGAGTAGCCAGGTCCTGTGTGGTTCTCCTCCTTAGTCTGGTAAATAACGGTGTTTCGCTCATCAGATTGGACGCCAGCTGGTTCGGATGTTGTTGAATACGATTCATGTACATATCTAGCGGAGTATTTTTGGGATTCCTCCCTAATGAAGGGTGTTTTCAATTCTCTATGCAATTGTTTGTTCGAGAAGTATCTGGGTGCACCTGGGTAATGGTTCGCAGTACTTTGGATTGAAAGCGTTGCAATATTTCAAGGTTGGAGTTTGCGGCAGTCTCCCATAACTGGATTCCATATGCCCATACAGGCTTTAAGACACATTTGTAGATTTTTAATTAGTTATCTAGGGATAGTTTGGATTTGCCATTCAAAAGCCAATTTAAGGATCTTAGTTTGAGCCCCAAGGCCCAAAAGAATCTTTTTGGGTGTTATATTGTTGCCGTAGCATACATGATCTATACCCCCTTTCCTTCGGGTGAAGGTACAGGGTGGTTCAATAGAACGTGCATATTTAAAAAATAGATTAAAAAATAAATACAAAAGGTATGGTTAAAATAAATCTAAGGCATTGTAGAGTAATAAATGGAGTTTATCTTAAAAAAACATCACCTAAATGGTGACCCTCTCTACGACGGCACTCCTCTAACCGCAAACGAAAATTATTGAAAACTTTCTTCAGTAATACTGGTGTAATGGCTGCCATTTCACCACGGATATTCTCCTTGAGCTGAACGATGTTTATTGGATTATTACTGCAGACTTTGTGTTTGAGGTATCCCCACAAAAAAAGTCAAGAGGCGTCAAGTCAGTACTACGTGGGGGCCATGGAATATGACCTCTTTTCGAAATCAGTCTGCCAGGGAACATCTGCTTCACCACCGCCATGGAATCATTTGATGTGTGACAGGTAGTTCCACCTTGTTGGAACCAAGTTCTGGAATTCACTATTCTCGAACTTTGAATTTCTGGAGCCAAAAATCCGTCCAACATCTCAACATAGCGTTCCGTATTAACCGTGACGTTTTGGCCCCACGCATTTTCGAAGAAAAAAGGACCAATTATTCCTCTGCCAGAGATTGCTGCCCATACTGTCACTTTAGGACTAAGCAATGGTTTTTGGTGTTTGATTTTGGGATTTTCACTGTTCCAGTAACGACAATTTTGACGGTTTACGAACCCATTCATAAGGAAATGAGCCTCGTCAGAGAAAAGGATATTGTCAAAATTGGAAAATCGATTAAGCATTTCATTAGCAAATGCGAGCCTTGCTATGAAGTCAGACTCCTTTAATTCTTGTGTTAATTGCAGCTTATATGGATGCAGTTTAAGATCCAATGCTAAAATTCGTTGCAAACTACGTCGCGATAATTGTAAGACAGACGATCTCTTGCGAATCGACATTTGCAGATTTCTTCGTACTGACTCCATAACTCTCTCAACATTGTCTTCGGTCCTAGATGTTCTTGGGCGACCATTTGCTTGTGGTTTAAATGTTGAACCGGTCTCTTCCAAACGCTTTATCCATATTTTAATTAAATTAGCACTCAGAGCTTCACTAATTCGCCGTAGACCATATTCAGCACAATATAGTCGCCTAGTAGCAATATATGAACGATGATGCAAAAAAAGATGATGCAATATGCACGTTCTATTGCGCCACCCTGTATAAAAATTTAATGAAACTATTGGAAGGAATCATAATGCATTACTCGCATTATAAGAATTATGATATTACACTTGCGGTGGTGTTGTGAATAACTCCTTTCCCAACTTATCATATTTGCATACACTCGTGCACGTATTTACGCAATAATATTTAATTGTTGTTTACGATGGGCATTTAAAAGGAATAACGTAAATGAAAAACAATAGGATTAAACGCAAAATACATTAATTATGTTGCAGCGAACAACTGCAGGGTGATAAAAAAAAAATAAATTTATTAAACCCGATTACCTGGAATATATTGAAATGCACAATCAGACTAATGTTGTTTTTTAATGTCAAAACGGATTTAGCATATAAAAAAGTGTCACACAAATGCAAATCAAGTAGCATCATTATCGTTATTCCAAGAATGTCTTTAATATTAATTCATCAATTAGTAAATTTTTGCTTTGCAGGCTGAGGCACTCCTTGCCATTTGTAGTTAGTAACTAAAAGCGTAACTAATTCAAGCACAAAAATTTAATCAACTCTAAACTTGATAATTAGTTTCGTAATTGTCCCCTACGTCTCCTACCTAAATTTGGCTTACTCTTAAACAAGTTGAAACGAGTAATTCTATGCTTGAAGAATTCATTTGCGTATTTCATGAACATAAAGTTGAGAACTTATTTATCATGTCATTCGTTTATTACACTTAACTTGACAAACCCAAGAAATGTTCAAGTTTTGTGCAAGGAATTTTATTACTTGGTGAAAAGAATTGTTGAAACAATGAGAAAATGGAAGGGTTCGTTCGCTAATATTGAAGGGTTGTATTAAAGAAACATGAATTAGAAAATTCTAGATAATATAAAATGCAAACGGTACCCTGCAGGATGTTAAAGTAGAAAGCTAATATTTGTGTCCCGTTTTCCGTAATGTTCTAAATACAGGGTGGCCCAAAATGACCGAAGTGATATGAATTGCTTATAACTTTTTATTTAAGACATATTTTTTTAATTTTCTTTTTTCTAAATACAGTAAATTTATGGGGAATATTTTTAGATTAGTTATTAAAAATGATATCCCGTGGTGGCCATTTTCTGCTTCGCACAAATGTGCTCTTTCCAACACATTTTCCATGACCTTTCGCAAAATTTTTGGTGTTATGTTGTCAGTTTCGTCTCGAATATTGGATTTTAATTCGTCAATAGTCCTGGGCTTATTAACATAAACTTTCCCTTTTAAATAACCCTAAAGGAAAAAGTCTGGAGCGGTTAAATCCGGGGAACGCGGGGGCCAATTAAAATTGCTTGAACGCGAAATTATTCTTTCACTAAATATGTCGCGTAAAAGAGCCATTGTGGCCCTCGCAGTGTGCGCTGTGACTCCATCCTGTTGGAACCATATCTGCGGATGGTTTTCCACGGCTGGCCTTACAAAATTTTCCAACATGGCCCGATATCGATCAGCATTGATGGAAATGGCAACACCTCGTTCATTTTTAAAAAAATATGGGCCAATGATCCTTTCTGCAGAAACACCGCACCAAACAGTACACTTAACTGGGTGTAATTGTCGTTGATGAAGTACTCTCGGGTTTTCCGTAGCCCATATCCTACAGTTTTGCTTGTTAACGAACCCATTTAATTTGAAATGGGCTTCGTCACTCATAACTAAGTTATGAATAAAATTAGGATTCTCTTGTGCTTTTTGCTGGAAATAAATTGCATAGTCAAGTCGTTGCAGGTAATCTGTCGGTTTCAATTCTTGGACAATTTAAATTTTGTATGGAAACATTCTTATGTTATGCAAAATTTGCTGCAGCGACCCTCTTGAGATGCTAAATTGTGTCGAACGTATCCTGGTTGATGTTTGTGGATCCTCCTGAATACTCTCCTGTACCACTTGAATATTGTCATCCGTGTGAACCGTTCGTCGTCTGCCAGCAACAGGAAGGTTCCTTACTGCTCCTTGTTCTCGAAAATTTGCAACAAGACGGTTTATTGTTGACTGAGAGGGTGCAACCCGCACATTAAATTGACGACGGTATGCACGCTGAGTCAACACAATGGACCGTTGATTTACAAAGTAAATTTCAACGATTTGGGCACGTTGTTCAGTTGTGTATTGCTCCATTATAAATTTTCCAAGTCTTCTTTACAAAGTACTAAAAAGAAAAGAAAAAAAATTATAATAAAAAAGTTATAAGGAATTCACACCACTTCGTTCATTCTGGGCCACCCTGTAGAAATATGTATCCAGTGGCGAAAACAAAACAGCATTGGCTAATAGTTTTCTATATGAAGCCAGGACAATGTTTTGTAATAATAACAAGCTTTAATGTAAATATTAGGTGCGCAACTAAGTTCTAACTGTTTTTTTTTTTTTATAAAAATTCAACTTTATTATAAAAACATCTTTACAAATGATTCATTGAAAATATTGCCCATCGCTAGCTACTATTTTTCCCCAAAGGAAAGCTCGAATTCCGTTGCGGTAAAACTGTTCATCTTTTGAGGCTATTCACGAATGTAGCCATTCCTTGATGTCGTCATATACGTGGAGCTGCTGGTCAGCCAGACCGTATCCCAGAGACGGAACAAGTGATAATCGGACGAACCAGTATCTCAAAAATCTGGCGGATGGGGTAAGACTTACCATTTTAGCGTTTCCAGGTAGGTTTTAATGGGCTTGGCCGCGTGAGGCCGAGCGTTGTCATGGTGAAGAATCAGTTTTTCGTGCCTTTCCGCGTATTGTGGCCGTTTCTCGCACAGAGCTCTGCTCAATCGCATTAGTTGAAGTCGATACCGGTCCCAAGTGATGATTTCGCTTGGTGCCAATAGCTCGTATTAAATAACACCGATCTGGGCCCACCAAGTAAAGAGCATAATCTCCGCAACGTGAATATTCGGCCGAGGCGACGACGTAGAAGCATGACCAGATAGCCATTTTGACTCTCTTTTCTTTGGATTGCCGTAATGAATCCATTTTTCATCACCCGTTATAATACGATGAAGAAACCCATTTTTGACGCTGAAGCAGTTGTTCACAGGCGAAAAAACGACGCTCAACGTCCTTTGGCTTCAACACATTAGGAACCCAAGTTCCTTGCTTTTGAATCATTCCCAATGCATGCAATCGTGAAATGGAAATGGCTTGGATTGTAATTTCTAATACTGAGGCAAGATCGAGATGTGCTTGACGGGGATCCCCATCAAGCAATACCGTCAATTCAGTGTCCTCGAAGGGTTTTCGTCGTCCTTAACGCGAACGGTCGTCAACATCAAAACCACCGTCTTTAAAGCGACGGAACCAATCTCGATATGTTGTTTCACTTAAAGCGGTATCTCCGTAAACGTTTTAAAGTTCTAGGTGAGCTTCAGACCCCGTTTTAGAGCAACATCTCTGTAAACGTTTTAAAGTTCTCGATGAGCTTCAGACGCCGATGGAAAGAAGAATATGACATATGACGATTATTTGACACAAAATCATACATATTCATACAACTAACAGGATATGACGTCAAAAGAAAATCACTATTGTGTCGAGGCGGTATATTTACCATATGCCTAAGCTTCGCTCATGACGCTAAGGTTCTGGCAAAATAGTGTAGCACTTACAGCTGGCGCCATCTATTGACAAACAGCGGGAATTTAGTTGCGCACCTAAGAAAATCTTGATGTTTAGCCTTTTTTCTATAAATTACTTATATTACTAGAAATTATGTAGTATTTTATTTGAGCTACAAACTTTTATTTTAAACCAAGTTTGTAGATTTGGTAAAAAATTTCATCAACTTTATTATACCCTCAATTTTCTGTTTTCGCTTTAAATAATAAAATTTTCTAATATATAACAAAATGCAAAAAAAAAATTGGAGGCGGATTCCCGCACCAAATGATCAATCAATCACACTGCATTAGCACTGCCTATTCCTCAAAATGCCATCTACGGGGTCTGGTAAAGTTTTGATAATCCTGATAAATTGCAGATTGATATAAACACTGCAATGAACTACTTCTTGTGATTACATGCCTTCAGGGAAATTTAACAAAGACTATTTTCATAGAAATTTCAAATGTTTTACCCAAATTTCAAAGGGTGCTTTTCGCACTTCTTTCAGGAAATATTTAAGAATTGCACTGCAACATAAATGTTCTGAATTTAAATATTTTTTCTAATTTAAATATCAATAAATGTCACAAAATAATATACATTTTTAACTTCTAATGCTCTTTTTAACATAAATTTAAAAAATGGTCCATTTTTGATATGAAAACGTGAAACAAAATGTATTTTGGATATCGTAGAATTTATTTTAAATCAATTTCTTTTTATGTATTTTCTTTTTAATAAAGCTGAGACAGCTGATCTAAATTAGAAATTGCTGGATCAAGTTAAAACACATTTTCCCCTAAATTTCTCTGCAATTTACTTGCCTCTGCCAGAGAGGAATGTGGTAAGTTTGGTCTTCTCAGCTTAAGCCAACAAATTTCAGTATATGGTAAAATTTGTGTGACATTTATTTCAAATTTTAAAGGTCATATTTCTTAATGTTCCATGATTATTCCTGTACAGAATCCACGGGTGTTTAACGTGAGTCTCTTCGTTAAGGCATATTACAATGAGATTGCCAAATCCCCCTGGGGGCACAAAGTCTCTACCAGCAATATTGGTATCAATCACAACCTGTGTGATGCTTCCGCTAGGGGACCTTCACTAAATGATCAAGCGAGAACTCAGTCCCGGGACCGCCTGATCCCCACGCTATCGGCCAAACTCAACGGTATACACCAGTGTACACCATACTTCACGGAATTGGTCGCCCTGTAGCAAGGACAACCGGCAACCTCTATCGGAGTCTGTTTCACAACGTATTTGTAAAACATTTTGGCCAAGAAGTTTCCATTTTTTGCAATTTTCTTGGACCGATTTAAAAAAAAAACGATAGAGAATTTTGGAGAATAATGATAAATCTCAACCAAGGATATCCGCAATAAATCAAAATTTAATAGACCATTTTAATTTGTTATGACAAAGTGCTGAAATTACATGGGAAAATTGAAGATGGAGAATTCCTGTCTGAAATATGAATATTCTACGGAAGTAATACTTGTCAGACATATAATCATTAGAAGTAGCTAATTGAAAAAGTTGTAATACATTTTTGGATTTATTTCTAACAGCAACGGATAAAGTTAACAAAACTTAACCAACTCATTGAACAAAACAATACCTACACAGTGGACTTCATTTCGGGAATTTGGAAATACTCACGTAGTACAATCCATTCTTTATTACATTCTTAATTTAGGGTCGGAATTATCTAAGCTCCAAATCCAGTGTAATTAAACTTTGCAACTTCTAATCCATTGAAAAATCTCTGACTCCATATCCAAGTTTACGACTCCGCAATATTTATTTGCCAACCAATTTTCGAAATGTTCCTTTTTTATATGCTGATAATCTGGCCATAACTGACCCTTGAAAAAAAATCATACTTTATGAAATTCCCAGTTGGCGACCAATTTAGCTAACAGAAGGGAATGAATAAGATCACACCTCCAACTTTTCTTTATACATTAATAGCTTTGGAATTTTTCAAACGAAAATGACATGAAATATTTCATTTACTAAGCACTGTAACCCTACTGCTGGGAAAAATATATCTACTACCTGCTAAAAACGTGAGAATATGCAGAAAAGAAAATAATACAAATATCACAGAATAGAAGTCAACGTATAAGATATGTATTGTGCTCCACTACTACTGTTTGAAAAAAGAATTTCTAACATTTCCCAAATACCGTTTGAAGAAACAAGACATCCCCCAAGTGATAGAGATATTTAGCATTAAATGCAATGCAGACGTTTACAGGATGAACATATCAAAATTGGAAGTTGATAGATATTCCAGAGATGGTTCAGCATCACACCTTCACAGTAAGTAGTCAACAGAAGCGAGTAAGGACGACATCCGTATGAAGGATATGCATTGAAACTAGACTTTGCAGTTCTATCGACTTTACATCCATTGTATAGGAAACAGGAAATTTCCTTTCACATTTTGGCATAAAAAAAGTCAAACAATTACTGATAGCTGAAATTCACTTTATTGATGTTAATGATATACAAAAACTTTTGTTTTCATGCGAGGTGTGAGGGAGAGGGGTGCTAAATGGAAATTTTACATCGCTAGGTTCTTATCAAAAAGTATTCTCAAAGCACAATAAAAAGAGTATAATTATAACATTTTGCACAGCTTATAAATTATTGAAGGATAATTTTTTAAATTAGCTAGCTTGTATTCGTCCTATATCATTAGCAGATTACTCTAATTTATTTAGATAGGGAGATACGGTCCCAAACTGGTAAAACTGGTGGCGATGAACTGATAAACAGCCTATATCAGCTCCTAAATAAGATTTGGCTCAAGGAAATCAGGTCCGATGGTTGGAATTTGATTGTACTGTGTACTGTGTTTAAAAAAGGAAAATTTGTAAAAACTATCGCGGTATCAGTCTTTTACCCATTGCCTATAATGTCCTGTCGAGTGTGATATGTGAAAGACTAAAGCCGTTCCTAACTGACCTGATTGGACCTTATTAGTGTGGCTTTAGATCTGGTAAATCAAGAATTGACCAGATATTCATACTACGACAAATTCTGGAGAAGACCCAAGAAAAACAGATCGACACGAACCATCTTTTTGTCGATTATGAAGCTGCCTTCGATAGCCCGATACGGCAAAAACTGTATGGGGCCATGTCCGCGTTTGGAATTTCTACAAAGCTTATACGTCTTTGTAGGATGATGCTGACTGACTCGAAGTCTTTAACAAAGCGAACCCTTTTACATCAAACGAGGATTTAGGCAGGGCGGCTGTCTATCATGCGAACTATTCAACATAATGTTAGAGATGATTACGAGGAAAGCTGCAGTTATCACGACTGGTACCATCTTTAATAAAAGCCATATGTTACTCGCATATGCAGATGACATAGGCATTATTGGGCGAAAACTGCGAGATGTTACTGCAGCCTTCCCAAGCATCGAGAAGGAAGCAGCAAAAATGGGTCTGGTTGTAAACGAGGACAAAACGAAGTTATTGGTTTCAACGAACAAAGATTTTACTCGTTTGGGACGTTGCGTGAACGTTGACAACTATAATTTTGAAGTGGTGGAAGAATTCATCTACCTCGGTTCCGCTATAAACAAAACGAATGATGTCAGCACAGAGATAAAGAGGAGAGTATTGCTTGCTGGCAGATGTTGCTATGGGCTAAGCAAACGATCCAATGATAAAAACTTCTCTCGACAAACAAATATCCGACTATACCAGACGTTGTTTCTACCTATCTTGTTATATGGCGCAGAATCCTGTGTTATGACGCAAGCAGATGAAACAGTACTGACAGTTTTCGAGAGGAAAATACTCCGGCAAATATATAGACCCATCATCGTCAATGGAGAGCATCAGCGTCGTATGAGCAATGAGCTGTATGAGCTATATGCCGAAATCGACGTGGTCAAACGCATTAATATACAGCGATTGCGTTGGCTGGGTTATTTTGTGCGGATGGACCTAAATGCTTCGGCACGGAAAGTTTTGGACAACGAACTCGATGGAAGGCGCAGAAGAGGGTGACCAAAACTCCGTTTGATGAGCTTGGAGTGACAAATTTCAGAAGAAGCGCAGTAGATCGAAGCGCTTGGAATTATTTTCTACGGGCGGCGTATAATAGATATGGATGTCTACTCCAGTCGCCACCTGAGAAGAAGACCATAGATGCGCACGACAGTATTACGAGGGCGGTCCCAAAACTAGTCGAAATAACAAAGAAGACACAAGAAAGTTGGGAAAAATTTTCTTTATTCTTTAACAGAATCTCTTCTTAGCTCAATACATTTTTTCTAGCTATATTCTATTTTATTTCTATACCCTGTTTATAGTAAGAACCATCAAATCGCTTAGAATAGTCATCAACGACAGACTCCACCATTTCATTGTTGGCAAATCTCTTACCACTAAGCCATTTTTTCAAGTTTGGAAATAGAAAATAGTCTGAAAGAGCTAAATCTCGCAAATAAACTCCGTTATGAAACAATTCGAACTTTAATTCATTAATTTTGGTCATCACAATAGTGGATTTGTGACTTGGAGCATTGTCTTGTTCAAAAAACACTTTCTATTTCGCCAAATGTGATCTCTTTTCCATAATTCCTATCATCATCACCTAAACGCTGCAATAAATTAGCTTAATATTCGCCGTTGATGGGTTTTTCCTTGTGGAAGATAATCAATAAAAATAATCCAATGCGCATCTGAAAAAAATGGACGCCATGACTTTGCCAGCGGATGCAACCACCTTCGCCTTCTTTGGACACGATTCTCCCATTCTAGTCCACTGTTTTAATTGCTGTTTTGTCTCAGGTATAAAGGAGTGGACTCATGTCTTATTCATGGTTATAAATCGACGCAAAAATTCGCCTTTGTTGAGGTGAAACGTAAACAGACATTCTACTGAAGCATTTTTACGACGCTTCCATCTTGCGTACAGCTTTCTCATGTTCAAATCTTCGGTCAATATACGATGTATAATATTTTTTGAAATGTCTATCATTTCAGTTAGCCCATGCACCTTCGGCTGACGACCATCCAATACTATTTTGTGGATCTTTTTAACCGTGCTTGGTATTGGTATGGGCAACTCAATTGGTCGACCACTATGGTGTTTGTCTTGGCAGCTTGTACGGCCTCGTTTAAACTCTGCTGCCCAGCAGTTTAAGTTCGTAAACGAAGGAGCTGACTCCTCCAGAGTAGAATTTATCCCGACTTTAATATTGGTTGGACTGAGACCTTTCAAATGGAAGCATTGAGTTACATATCGATGATTAATTTTTTTCATTTTGATGGCTCAAAGAAAAATACTAAACAACGTGGTGCCTTGAAACTTGGTCGCCACTTTTCACCAAAATAATTTTTTATCAAACTACTGACTACACGTCAGGTTGTCTAGTTTTGGGACCGCCTTCGTAGATAAATTAAATTGGCACTGACATGTGCCAACAGCACTTGTAATAAATCTCATCTATTTATCTTTACTAGTTTATGAGATGTAGTTGTTTAAATCTTTGTGTAGTAGAAGCGGAGCCACGCTCTCTTTTCTAGATATATGACGTAATCGTCATTAAACTGTGGGTCCCATCGAGTGAGTCTAAAAATTCAATGCGTTTAAGCTTCCTGAATGGGAGACGCTCAACCATATTGTATTCATCAGATGCAAGAAGATTTGTTGTAAAAAATTAATGTGACTTGTTTGGAAAATAGAAGAAGACAGCAAATTTCGATTACAATTTAACATCTAAACATAAATTTCTAAAATATAAAAAATAAAATATAAAATCGACCTTCTTTCAATCGAACTTAACTTGACTTAAAGGCAATACTTTACAAATAAAGTAAGCATTTTAACAAATTTTGTAATTCGTTACGAACGTAACTTCATATTGTTTAGATAAAGAAAATTACTTCAACTTGCATGATTTCTAACTCAAATTTAAGTTGGTGAACGGAATCATACAATAAACTCAAGAACTGTTTTCGTTCCTGATAATTACATTCCTTTAGTTGCTTTGGAGTTGGTGACTGCACAATTTGCCAAATAGTTTGCAAATTCCTACTCAAAAAGATATTTTTAACATTCGAATGAATTCCAGTGTATGACAATTAAATATTTCATAATACTATAAAGGCCAGGACGATACACTTGGCATTCTCTCTACCAAATGTTGAAATTTCCAATCAAAAAATGCTTGAACACTGTACGAACGTTTTAATTCAATTGCCCACAATGGAAATGCAATGTTCTTCCTGGAAACCTATAAAGAAATTACAGCAACAGAGCAGCTGAGGCATTCGTCGTCGTGTTAACAAAGACTGTTGCCACAGAATTTCTGATGCACAAACCACTTATCACATATGTAAGTGGGTATGAAAACAGAATGTTGACAACGTCATGTATGAACTCAGTCAGGCACATCTGCTGTTGTCCCATCTTTTGGTACTTCACATACTTTGCATGTCTTTAGTTTTTATTTTTCTTATTTCACACAAATGAAAACTGTCTCTTCCTAAATCTCTGCTTCCTCTAACTGATTCTGTCTTCCATATTATACACACACACACACATCCATACATACTCGTACACATGATTATGATGATGTTCATGTAACATTTCCGGTTGACAACTCACAAGTTGAGGCTGGGATCGTAGGTGGTAACTTGAGTAAAGTATTTGCAATTCAAATTTTGCATGTGGTAAAATTCTTTTCTAGATGCACATGAAGTTTTGGTATTTCGTCATTTGTTAATTAACCTTAAACGTGAAATGAATGCCAATGAAGTCAAATTTTAATGTGAAGATAGTCTGTATAGGGATATAGTTGGTATATAAAGCAAAAGTTTTATAGGGCTGGGGTTTAAATGTGCATTTGCGTCAACTGAAAATGAGCACATGCAGACAAGGACGAAGTTAAAGTTTCCATCGTTATCACTTCGATCAACACATTATAATGAATGTCATGGAGCTGAAACGTGGGCATAAAACTGTCTGCTGGTCAAAGTGACCAGCAGCTCTCAAGAACATCATAATTGGAAGTGTGATTATGTGAAATAGTTCGCATAAACAGTGCATTGAGGGAGGAATTGTGCAGAAGGAGTACAACACATTCCCTCTGTTAGATACATTTCAATCCTTGTTAGTGAATCTCATAAGTTTCTTTCATGTTAGTGAATTTATGGGTACTGCTGAGGCGAATGCTCTATTAATATGATTGTTATGGGAATGCAATGTGGAACATACATATTAAGCTGACTCACAATTCCCGTTGCGGTGACACTTGGACGACGCAGTTCTGATACTAGTTCTTCGGTAAGGGGCTGATGTGAACAATGTACAGTTTGATTGTTTGGGCTTATTATGGCAAATTATAAAGAAAGAAATTAATGTACGCACTTGGAATATCTGTTTTTTCTACACAAAATATGCCTTTCTCCGAACAGTCGTCATCTGTGAAAAATAATCATTGCGAGAATGTAATGGATAGAAGAATAATACATACTTCGTTACATCTGTGAAATCTGCTACAGAAGCCATGCAGAAAGGTATGAATTCGGCAAGAATCTTAAACATTTTCCTTTACGGTTACAGCTTATTTGAGTGAATCGTCGTAAGCCGCGTCAAAGCGAAATATTTGTCCATCTTCCTGATTACAAGGCAAATATGACGAGATCAGAAGCAGTTTTTATGAACGTCTAGAAAAAAAAAACCCACTGCTGCAGCTCTGACCAAAACATGGAAAATTTTCTGAGAGATTTAAATAAAAAAATAAAATGAATAGAAGATGAAGAATTGAAGAATTTAATCTGCATCGAAATCAGTGTATGCAGATGACAAACTTTGCGAGCAGGATCTTGGCAGTAATCAGAACCTGAATCAATTTAGCTATCCTCCGGTCAAAAGATAGTAAACCAGATAGTTCAAATAATACTGGTCTACAAATTTTGAAAAAATTGACTCCTGAAACGAAGCAGGTTATTTTACTGAATTGTGCGCTGACTTCGAATCTGGCATAAAAGTTGGTCTATCAGGTCTTGTTCATTTGTTATCGCATGCTGACAATACTGTGAAACAGTCAATATTACAATTTCACAATTATTAATTTGACAGAAGCTCACATTCATTCTAAATCTTCACACCAGTAGCATTTAAGCATGTCGGGGAGATCGTGTGTTACTGATTCAAATTATTTTTGCTTTGTGTGTTGTGAATATTTGGTTGGAAAAAAGGATATGCAATATCAGAATCATTAAAATATGTATATTTGCATTAGGTTGGTTTTGCTGTCAGAAACTTAAACAAACCGTGGACACCATCAATGTTTTGCAATAGTTACAATAGAACTGTTTTATACAAGTGGTCAAATGGCAATAAGATCAATTTCGATTTTCCAATTCCAGTACTTTGGTCAAGTCAAGTAACCAAAAAATCGATTGGTATTTCTGTTTAACAAAAGTTGTTGGATTCAATATAAAAAATTGAAAAATGTTACCTGCGCGAATATCCCATCGGTTTCCAAACCAGTTCAACGTCCACCAAATGATCCATTACCAGTCATTACCAGTGCTACGAGCGGTGAGTTCAAACATCTTTCACCAGCAGCGGTATTTTGTATCAGGCTGATGATGAACGCCATTTAGTGACTCAAGCGGAGCTGAATGATCTAATTCGGGATTTACATTTAACGAAGCAAGGCGCAGAATTACTAGCTTCACGCATGCAGCAGTGGAAACATCTAGCAGTTGGGACAGAAGTAACAATCCTCATATAGAGATAGAAGCTTTGAATTGTCTGCATATTTTGAAAAGAAACGCTCTATTCTATACTGTACTAATGTTGATGGTTTATTTCAAAAATGAACCAGCCATATGACAAAACTGAATGGAGATTATTTATTGATGGCTCTAAGTATAGTTTAAAGGCTCTTCTTTTGTATAATAGAAATGAAAAAGCATCCATACCAATTGCTCATGCCGTTAATACAAAGGAAAATTACGAATCAAGTACTGAAATTTTGACATTACTCAAATACAACGATAATAAATGGAAGATCTGTGGTGATCTTAAGGTGTGTAATTTAAATTTCTTTGTAGTATAGATTATTGTAAATATCTGTAAATTAATCTGTTTCAAGTCATTGGTTTGTTGGTTGGTATGCGAGGAGATTTCACAAAATATTGTCGTTTCCTTTGTTTATGGGATAGTCGCACTAAATGTCATCATTACGTCAGAACAGAGTTGCCAGAAAGAACTTAGTATTCACCAGTAAAACAAAACATTTCAAATAAACCATTAGTCGATCCTAATGACGTCCATCTTCCGCCGCTGCACATAAAATTGGGTCTTTTTAACACCTTTGTCAAGGCTCTGGATAAAAATGGTGCAGCATTTAAATATTTGTTAGCGGTATTTCCTAAAATTTCATATGCCAAAATCAAAGAAGACATATTTTTTGGCCCTCAGATTGGGAAGCTATTGAATGATGACAATTTTTCGCAATGTTTATTGGAGAAAGAATATGCAGCCTGGAGGAGCACCGTGAACAGTTCTCTTGGAAACAAGAGAAGAGTGAAAACTACAGACAAATTGCTGAATTATTGAAAAATTATCACGAAATAGGTCTGCGAATGTCACTCAAAATATATTTTCTTCATTCGCATTTAGATTGTTTTTCACAAAACCCAGATGTGGTGAGCGACGAACAAAGGGAGCGTGCTCAACAAGATTTAATGAAAATTCAAAGAAATTATCAAGGATTTTGGGACAAAAGTATGCTGGGAGACTATTGCTGGACTCTGATGCGTGAAACCGAACCAACAAAATACAAACGACATTCAAATGATGCCATTCACTTTTGAAAATTCATTCAAATAAAAACTTTTTTTTTCTAAAAAATCTGACGTGATAGAGGAAAGCCAATCACAGATTTGAATTCAGTCCACCAAATTACTCTAGGATTGATATTTCGTTACTCCAGCCTAAAACGTTGTTGGCTGGTGTAATCAATTACTTTTGACCTAAATTGAGGGATATGAACGTGGACAACATGTGGTTCCAGCAGAATGGCGTTACGTGCCATGCAGCGAACTCTATTATGGACATTTTGTATAAACGTGTTGAGGCTGTGGTTATCTGTTGCGGAAGTAATGCGAATTCATCACCAAGATCGTGTAATTTTATTCCACTCGACTTTTTCATGTAAGGTTTTCGGATGTCTTAAGTTTAAGCCAGCTGTAATCGATCAATGCCCTGATCATCAATTTAACCGAGGCCATCGCTCAAATTTAGTTGAATCTATGTAGCAGTCATTGCAAATTGGATCTAACGTATTCATGCCAGCGACAGATGTTTAAATGGTGTTATTTAAAGGGAAGTGTCATTGTTTGACACTTGAACAATTGTTATTGTTTGCTAGTAGAAGGTACGAGGTTAGTAAAAATGGAGAGCTACACGAATGAACAACGCATTCTCATTGTGAAATTGTTTTACCAAAATGGTGAAAGTTTTGCGGCTACAGTTCGCAAATTGCGATCAATTTGGGGTCACAATAATGCTCCAAAAGAGTCAACTGTAAAGAGATTAATGGATAAATTTCCCAAAACTGGGTCTGCTAGTGATGTAAAGATAACAACGCGCTTTCAACCAGGTCGATCGATCGAAAATGTCGCAGCTGTACGTGATGATGTTGCTCAAACTCCATCCACCTCAATTCGACACTGAGCTCAGCAAACTCGTGTCTCCAAATCCACTATGCAGTGAATTTTGACGAAAGATTTGCATCTTCATGCATACAAAGTTCAATTGACTCAGGAACTGAAGCCAGCTGACCATGGACAGCGAAGGGAGTTCGTTAATTGGGTATTGGAGAGACAACATGAAAATGCTGATTTTGCCGATAAAATCATCTTCAGTGACGAGGCCCATTTTCATCTTGATGGCTTCGTCAATAGGCAAAATTGTCGAATTTGGGGTGAGGAAATCCTCGAGTGATTCACGAGAAGCAAATGCATCCTGAACTTGTTACTGTGTGGTGTGGATTTTGGGCTGGAGGAATCACTGGCCCTTTTTTTTACGAAAATGAAGGATGTCAAGCGCAAACAGTCAATGGTGTTCGGTATCGTGAAATGATAACCAGTCTTTTCGTACCTAGAATTGCGGAAATTAATGTGGAGGGCATGTGGTTTCAATAAGACAGCGCCACATGTCATACATGCAGAGAAATAATTCAATTGCTGCATCAGTCATTTAAATCTTGCGTTCTTGTTGGGACACCCTTTATATATCAAACATAATGGCATGCATAATACTTTCAAATGAAAAGGTACTTCGTTGATATCTCATTGGAATATCTGCCCGCCACATATGGGGAGCTTTTTAAACGAATTGCTTCAATATTTAAAATATATTTATAAACCTACGACTGGAAACTCACAATATTTTAGTCTATGCCGGTTCCGGCATATTCATTACAAAACAAAGGTTCATGCTCGTGATCGTGGCTTTGAACCACTTTAAATCTACTTATCATTATTTGAGTGGCTGTGACTTTTTTATGTCTGGCAAAAACTTTGACTGGTCAGTACAAGATACGTCTAGTAAATGCAAGTATTTCTCAAACTAATGTCTCAAATCGTTTTTGAACTGTAGGTTTTGTTGAATGAGTCTAAAAATATAAGGCGTGGTAGATCCCTGAATGTGAGGAAATCTCCAACATCTCATTTGTGGAATGCAAGGGAACTTCTTTCTTCACGTTTTAACAGGTTTCATCAAGATCTACAATAGTTATTATGTCTGTCTGGTATAGTTCTATATATTGTGAAGCACATTTAGTCCAAAGATACCAAAACCGAAAATCTTGACATCACATTTAATGTATATTTAAATAGTAATTTTTGCACTTTATGCAGACAAAAGTCATTCACATCATTGTCAAGATACAGAGAAGCATATGTGGATGCCAGCTGTGTCATTAAGTAAGCATCAAACATCAATACATATACAGTATGTCGATGTCCCCTGCGGTATTAACTTGACAGCTGACATACGTTGCTAATCCATTGCAAAAAAGAATGCAATCAACCAGCATATTGTGTAAATAATAAATCCCCATTGGTTATACGAAGATTAATTCCATTCAGATGTTGCGAAAATTATGGACCATTAATGTGAAACGACCTTGAGCTATTGTCATGCATGTGGCAACGATGAAATCTCTTGAGTAATTCTCTAAGCAATCACATCAGAAATATATGTAGGTTAACGTGTGAAGGTACTTACTTACTCACACAGAGAGTGCGGCAGATGTGTATGTTTGTACATAATAAATGGCAAATGTCATTTATTCAATATGGAGGCAGAGACCGAGACTAGACAGACGGAAATGTGAATTTCGTATTTTGGTAGTGACATCTAAGGATTGGCAAAAGGTCTATAAATTCCACACTTTTAGTTCTTGTATGTGTGTATATTTCCTACTGCAAAGGGGCTTTTTGTTTGCTATGTTATTTTCTTAGTTTGAACATAAATTCCAATCATAAATCGATGACATGTGTGGATAAGTACAATTATAAATCGAAAATTCTGTGGAAATTGAACTAAATCTTATACGTATATCAACTTCGATTTCAATTACATATCAAGTCCTATCCAAAAGTGGCCATGTCGGCCTGTGTTTATACTCACCATCATTGAATTGTGACCATTCTATTTATAAAATTATATAAATATAAATTATAAATCATTTAATTTATTGACTGAAGTAAAACTTTAGGTATACTCGTATACGAGTTCATTTATTTATTCTATTTCATTATTTCATTCGGGCCTCTGTTAAGGTTTAGGAGGATATTTTATGTGAGGAAATGGGGGCTAAATTTGAAATTGTGCAAAATCAAAAGAGAACGAAAAGAATTCCCCATACAAAGACTGAAATCACATGTGGAAAAATAGCAATTTTTGGGATTTTCAGCCTTTTTATCTTTCACCTCCCGTTTATAATCTACATAAGATACTAATCAATAAACAAAGCAAAGCTTTATTGAGGCTTTTGTTATAGACAACTACTTAAAAAATGTAAAAAATTTTCAATCAATTGTAACTGACATGCATACAAGGTGTGTTCAAAACATAAAGTGAATGTTGATTTTTCTCGAAAGATATTTATTTATTCATCAATTTCTAATTTATCTCCTTCAAAGTAGTCTCCCTCATATATAACACAATTGTGCCAGCATTTTTCTGATCCTCGAAGCAGTTCTGATATGCACTTTTTGGTATGTCCGTGAGCTCTCTCAGCGATTCGGTTTTTATCTCCTCAATTGTCGCAAAACGCCGTCCTTTCATGGGTCTCTTCAATTTTGAGAACAGGAAAAAGTCGCAGGGAGTCAAATTTGGTAAATACGGTGGCTGAGGCATGATAATGGTGTTGTTTTTGGTCAAATAATCTCCCACAAGCAAAGATGAGTAAGCAGGTGCATTATCATGATTCAAAAGCCATGCATTTTTTTCCATAATTCGGGTCGTTTTTTTTTGTATTGCTTCACGCAAAAGGCGCATAACTTCAAGCTAATACTCCTTATTTACCATACGACCTTGTGGTAAGAACTCTTGATGCACTACGCCATGGTAATCGAAGAAAACAGTGAGCAAAACCTTGACATTTGATAGAACTTGGCGCGCTTTTTTTCGGTTTTCCTCTCCTGGACTCTTCCATTGGGACAATTGGGCTTTGGTTTCGATGTCATAACCATTAAGCCATGATTCGTCACTAGTTGTGACCCTTTTCAGCAAATCTGGACCATCGTTGATGTAATTCAACAATTCCTGACCGATGCTCATGCGACATTGCTTTTGGTCAAAACTCAGCAATTTTGGAACGAACTTCGCTGCCATACGCTTCAAGCTCAAAATTTCCAAAAATATTGCATGGCACAAGACAACCGATATGTCGACATCCTCAATAACTTCTCAAATTTGACGATTCTCCATAACGATTTTCTTCACTTTCTCAATATTTTCATCGGTTGTTGATGTGTTGGGACGTTCAGGGCGAGCGTCGTCATTTACACCTTCTCGACCTTCTGTGAAAAGCTTTTTTGTAACATGGTTTTATTCGCAGGCTGAGGTAGCATTGTCGTGTCCTGGGTTAAGCTGAAGGACCATAAACCTTTCAGAAATAAAATACAGGATTTACTTTTGTTTAGATTAACGGAATAGAGGTTTTATTTATTTAATTATTTATAGTAAATGCTTGCATAGTTGTTGAACGACTTAATGATAAAGATCAACTCCTCGTGGATGCTCAGGACTTTGGTTCGTATCAAGATAATCGGAAGATCTGCTTTCTGTAGTAGCTGCTTCTCAGGATTCGGTTGTCATCGGGAAATTCAGAAAGAGTGTCCAACGATTTCTCTATCGGGCTGTGTTCGGATCGGTGGTATATATATATATTTGATATAACTTACAAACAGTAAGCCGAAGCTTCTGTGCTGAGGAACAGTAAACCGAAGCTTCTGTGCTGAGGCACAGTAAGCCGAAGCTTCTGTGCTGAGGAACCGTAAGCCGAAGCTTCTGTGTTAAGGAACTGTAAGCCGAAGCTTCTGTGCTGAGGAACAGTAAGCCGAAGCTTCTGTGCTGAGGAACAGTAAGCCGAAGCTTCTGTGCTGAGGAACAGTAAGCCGAAGCTTCTGTGCTTATACAACCTTTTCCTTCGAGTGCTTCATCACTACTGCTTCCGGTGAAAGTGATGCTTCTTTACTTACACTTTGCGGTGGTAGTTTTCTTCTAGTGAGTCCCGTGTTGTCCGGTGATTAGCGATCGACTTTCTCGGTTGACTGCCGGCTGGAGACTGACTTCGGTAATGATTATTCTTCTTTACTAATACTTTGCTGCGGTAGTTTTCTTCTAGTGAGTCCCGTGTTGTCCGGTGATTAGCGATCATTATCGACTGACTTCGGTAATGATTATTCTTCTTTATTTACATTCTCTTCTAGTGAGTTTCGTGTTGTCCGGTGATTAGCGATCGACCTTCTACGTTGATCGCCTGCTAGCGACTATTGTGGCGTTGTTGTTCTGAATGGAGTTCTATGATAGGGTATATTGTGTGGTTGTTGCTGTTGTTTTGAATGGAGTTTTATGTTGGGATATGTCTTGTTACAGCTTGCACCACTTGTAATCATCACTTTTGCAGAACGTTTTAACTATTTTTACGCGTCCTTCGTTTGTTAAACGATCCATATTAGTAAATGGCAAACCTTTCACTAAATAAATAACACATCAGATGACAGTTATTTAACAGCTGACATCTTTGCCAGACTTTAGGCTTTGAAATTACTAAATAGATAACCCGTATTATCGAAATAGATGCCGCCAGAGTTGAAACATTTTGGAGCATAGATTGATTTTATTAATTTTTTTGCTTCAATATTCCCTTTTATAAACAACCGAATGTGGAGCGATTATGCCACAGAATGATAATTTTTCACCATCCTGTACATATGTAAGTTATTATGCAATGATATCTATTTAACCTTTCAGAAAATCATAAATTTTTTGATGCTATCGGGGATACCTTCCGATGTGATGTTGAGAATTACATTGTCACTAAAATGCTAGAAGTATAAAATACACGTAGTCTTGGCTTACAGACTTCATTTACTTCAAATTTTAGACAAAATCTGGGACCAATAGAGGTGTGTGCGTGTTTGTTAGCCACCAATAACATACAATTTTTGCCTACCACTTCTTACCATAGCACTGAACAAAATAAAGCATTTTGTATAATTGCGCAACTGCTAACTAAATTTGTATTATGTCAAGTTTAGCAATATGTAATTATTAGTTATAACCACTCACCAGGAATCATTTCCTATTTGTAAACATCAAAAAAGGAATACGTATTCTACGAAATCCTCTGCAACAATATTTGCGCTTTAGTATGAGTTCACTGTTTTTCCACTACGACCAACGAAACGTATCAACAGAATTGGTTAATCCAAACAAATGAATATCAATCTCCACCAATGCAAAAATTATTCATGCAATTGGCGCACCAACAACCGTCTCATACATATGCATGAGATTGGCATTTCGTGGGCGCAAAGCATGATTCGACATCATACTCAATACTCGAAGTAGCACAACGAACGGTTAACATTGATAAATGTGTGTGTTTTTTTTTTATTATTGATCATACGGACTCAAACCATCCAGATTGATGAAATTTTTAACGAATCGATGGAATAAGTGAATGAATTTTTCAAATTTTGAGCAGTTATGAGAACGTTGCCATTTAGTTTCTGTTCCGCAAAAGGTTCCACAATTACAAATGTTAGTTAGAAGGCAGATGACTGGAAAGGTATCAAATCAAATGTGTAGGTTTTACATGAGTCTCGCTTTGATAGCCTTACCCATGGCGTGCCATCACACAGGTGCTGTTTTCTATTACTTTTTTTTCTTTGTTATATGTCCTTCCTTTCTTCTTGCGACAGCAAGAGCCCCTTTGGGGTACCCAAACTAACCCCGAAAGTATTAGTCGAACTACCAGAGATTAGAAGTAGGTCCCTTGGAAAATTTCCTAAGGGTCCGCTCCCTCTTTCGGCCAAAGTACCGGTCACTTGGTATGAAGTGAGCTACCTCCTCGGATAGTCATGAACAGTGTTTTCTAAGCTAATGCCTTCCTTCATCAACGCTTAAGCAACGCAAAAGCACTGAAAACACAAGGGATCCAACAATATTGACCAGGAAGGAACAATGTTCCTTGGGCCTCTGGTCACACGTGCTACCAGAAGAGAAGAACCCTCTGGCCTGGGTTTCGCAGACAACGTACTCCAGTTTTGCTTTATCATACCTCGCATGGAACTGGTAATCCATTATTTACGGCATAGATTTTCAATGTCCGAGGAGAGAATATCGACACAGCAAAGCATGTCATGCTCCACTCATAGTCCATTAACCAGATCTCTCTGGCCGTACAACTATTAAAAACGGAAAATATAAATCTTCTGATATCTCCCGACGGCTTCTCTATAACCGTACCTGTTGCCAGGCTGTGTCTTGTTTGACTATGACTCTCCCCTTTACTTGGTTTTCGAAAAACGAGTTCCAAGATCAATTTGATGTCATATTATAGGTGAATCCCAAGACATAATCCACCTGTTCCTAGGGCGCCTGGCACAAGGCCACACTACTTTGTTTTTGTACGCAAGCATTATCCTTTGCCTGCTTAATTACAGGATCAGGTAGGGAGGCTTGCGTTTTAGGGGTAAGCGGTACAAATCACCCTAGGAAACTCCCTCCTACCCACACTGGAAAGGTATGTCTATAAACGAATGAAAACAACAAATTCCCTTACATCTCCTGAAAGAGATATGAAGGAGCTTTCTACATTCAGTGAACTCAGACGCCTTCTATTTTTAGACTAACTCATCGGCACCTACAGTTTAATGACGATTTCGAACGTCATAGTTTGAAACGCACTTACCAGACTTGTCGATTATTTGGCTACTCCACACACTACTACTACACATGGAGGTTACCGCCGCTCAAATAATGATAGGTGGCTGTATGGGGGATAATAATAGTAATAAAGGAATAAATAAAGGAATAATAAAGGAATATTTACAGAAAACCAATTTCAATGTACAAAATGAAACCACTAAGAGGATAGCGTTTTTATTCACACCCTATTTGAAGGACAAAATAACTAATTATCACAGCGTTCTAATGAACAAGGAAATGTGAAAACAGTGGTATTCTGACAACCTGGAAGGAATTTTAAAGTCGTGATCACTTTTTCTTTGGTGTCAAAGTTGCCGCATACGCAGACGATGTGTGCTATTGCAGTTAGAGGGAAGTTTTTGGGAACACTCAGAGACATCCTTCAAAGAGCCTTTCTCACTGTAACGAAGTGGGCGGGGAAAAACGGACTCGGAGTAAATGCAAACAAAACCGAAGTGGTTCCATTCACAATGAGATACAAGATTCTATCTATGGATCCTATCTCCCTGGGAGGTACTAAATTCCTTTCGCGGACTGTGCAAAACATCTCGGTGTGTTATTTGACAAGAGCTGAATTTTAAACTCAACATTCCGGACAGGACGAAAGAGGCCACTGTGGCGCTATATGCGTGGAAGAGGACAATAGGGAAATAATGGGGATTAAAGCCTTGCATTGTTCACTGGTTGTATACTGCAGTAGTAAGACCCATAATGAAGTTATCATCTGGTAGAAGGCTCTTGAGAAGTCCGCATATTGTAGAACAATAGACAAGGTGCAAAGGATGGCTAGTGTGTACATTAGAGGTGCGCCCCGCACCACTCCATCCGATGCACTAAATGTAATTTTGCATTTACTACCCCTGAAACGCAGGCTGAATCACTGCTCGACAAGAAGTACCATATACTTATACCAGATAGAGCTACATGGAAGTAGAACTCCTGATATAAGACTGTATGTTGACTTCTACGCTGACGGCTTAAAATTAAATAATCAGATAGGTTTCGGGGTCTACTTCAAAGACTTAAGGCTAAGTATAGCAAGAAATCTAACTGATCACTGTAGTGTTTATCAAGCCGAAATTTTGGCCATTAAGGAAGTGGCAGAATGGCTGAGGTATAACGTCCCCACCACGGTGGGGATTAATATGTTCTCTGACAGTCAAGCTGCCATTAAATCTCTGGATTCTGTCTTCTTGAACTCTACGTCAGCCCTGAATTGCCGCAGATCTCTTAACGAGATGGCTCAGTATTTCAATATTTACCTTATGTGGGTGTCGGGCCACAGGGATATGCCAGGGAACCGCAGAGCAGACGAACTGGCAAGACTAGGAACAAGCTTACATACTCCAGTCGAGTTGGGGTCCGTAGGCATGCCTCTAGCCAAGGAAGGTTTACAACTATAAATTTGAAGATATGATTGATATCATCCAGAGATTGAAGAAAAGAATATCGCTGGCAAACAGATGCTGCTATAGGCTTAGCAGGCGAGTTATGACAAAGCGCATTATCATCAAAGAAACTAAATCCGTCTCCCTTCCGGCTAATGAAACATTAAGTTTTCGAGAAAAATATATGGACACAACATCATTAATGCGGACTGTCTCGTACTCGTTAAATTCATGGGTTCTATACCGAAAACGACCTAGTGAAGTGCATCAACCTACGATGATTGTGTTGTACGGATCATGTTGTGCAGATGTACTAAAATCTTACAGTATAAAAAAACCTTCGATAATGAACTCGATTGGCGATGCAGAAGAGATTGACGGCCATTGGATGGACCAGACCTATAAGACAATACAACATAGGGAAGGAATACAGAAAACCGGAGCGTTTGTGAGTCCTCACACGAGTATTTCTACATGTAGCAAATGAGATAAAGGTAAAAACATATATAAATTTTGGAGATTTTGGCTTCATTTTCTACTACCATCGCAAAGCTTCTTCAATTGACCTCGTTTTTTTTGTTAAGGAAGAAGGAAAACCTTTCTATTCTGCGAAAAACTAGTGTATTCAAATAATTATACCTTTAGTAATGTTTCTCCTTTAAAAATGTTTAAATTTTAGTGCAAACAGTAACCATTTCGGTCACGATACTATAACGATAGGCCAATGATACTTGTCTTAAGTGTAATGTCCTTATTAACTGAAGAAGCCAAAAATTTTATAAAAACACTAATCCATGTTTTAAAGCATCTTTGCTATTTAAGACCTTAAAATAATAATGAGATACCTCTTATTTCATTGCATAATGTCTAAACTCTATGTGTATAATAAATTATTTCGAATTTATCAAATCGTTTTATTAGACGTCTGTTAATTTTGTCATAAGTTGAAAATTTTACAATCCCCTCTTCAATTTCATTGGAGATACTTATTTATTTTCAATGCTTCAATCTTACTTACATAAAGCTGGGGGTAGCAGCCAAAGTCTTTGCAAGTTTACAGCTGCCATAGCGTATGAAATGAAAATTCAACTTGAAACCATATTCTATTAAAGTCGCAGGTGATGCCAAAGAAAATTGTTGAGTATAACAGGGTATTTATTGGATTTCGACACATAACTATGCATACACACACATATACACATACACACGCACACACATAAAGGACAAGATGCAAGGAATGATAAAAACATCTTCTGGACTTAAAGAGGAAAAAGTGCGACAAAAAAGAAAGCTGTGAAATAACAAAGACAATAAAAAGTTATTTCATTTGCTTAAACTTTAACACAACAGTTTACTGCTGAAGCAATAATGTCCGACAAGACATGAACAAAGTACTGAATAGAGCCAATAAAGTCACGTTTGGCACAGTTTGGAAGTTTTTGTTTGTTTCTTTTTTTTTTTGCTTCGTTTTTTTTTTTTTTTTTTTTCTTTTTGGTGAGAAAGTCTAAGTAAGTTTTTCAGTTTTTTTGAATAAAAAAAAAACACGCAAAAATTACTTTTAAATTACTTTGCTTTGTAACTTTTACGCCGCAGTACGAGTATATTAAGAAACATATTCTACTGTAGTAAGTACTCGTAGGTATGTGATGAAGATGGAATTACAAATAAGCTCTCTGATATAATGTTTGATATGAAACAGTGTGTCATGTTTATCCATAGGGGACAGTACACCACGTGTACAGGGTTGCCCATATTCGACGGACCCATCTGGCAACGCCATAACTTTTGACAGAGATGTCAGATCGCTTAATGAGATACCGCGTTTGAAGCGTCAGTCCAAGCAGATTTTTACCATGGAACAATACACGCCACGCGAGCGCTCTGAAATAGTTGAAATTTACATTCAACAGAAGAAGTCAATTGTGAAAACTCAACGTGCTTTTAAAATATTAAAAAATGTGAGAAGTGCGCCTTCTAAGAACACCATTAAGCGTTTATACGAAAAATTTTCGACTGGTGAGGCTCTTTCTAATCCGAAGAGGCCAAATAAAAGTCGACCAAGGCGATCGGCCGAGAATATCGCTGCCGTACGAGCCAGTGTTGAGAGGTCCCCAAGAACATGCCAAAAACGCCGTTCTCAGCAGTTGGGCATGGCTCGGTCCACTTTACAACGGATTATTCGCGTTGATTTGCATTTGTTCCCGTACAAAATTCAATTGACGCAAAGATTGTTGCCTGCGGACAAGCCTCGTCGATTGGAATGGGCCCAACGAGTCATCGAAATGGCCGATGATGACGAGCAATTTTGGAACAAAATTATCATGTCCGATGAAGCCCATTTCACATTGAATGGGACCGTAAATAAGCAAAATTGCCGTATTTACGCCACTGAAAATCCTCAGGAGATTCAAGAATTGCCTCTTCATGACGAAAAAGTCACAGTTTGGTGCGGCGTTAGTGCGAAAACGGTCATTGGGCCGTTTTTCTTCCAAAACGAAAATGGCCATGCTGTTACCATCAACCAGGAGCGTTATCGCGACATGATGACCAATTTTGTGATGCCAATTATTCGTCGAAAGCGTATGAGGCAATTCTGGTTTCAACAAGACGGCGCTCCACTGCACACAAGTCGCATAACAATCGATTTTCTGAAGAATTTGTTTCCGGGCCGTTTGATGTCGAAAAGTGGTGATTTGGACTGGCCACCGCGTTCGCCCGCTGACTTCTTCTTGTGGGGACATTTGAAGTCAAAGGTTTACGTTAACAAGCCAAGGACCGTAGAAGAGCTCAAGGACAACATTTGTGAAGAAATAGACGCTATTCCGGCCGAAATGTTGGCGAAAACGATGGAAAATGCTGCAAAAAGGGCACAATACGCCATCAACGCCAGAGGCGGCCATTTGAGAGATATCATATTCAAAAATTGATGTAAACAAATCTACTTGGAACAAATTAAATGAATAAGATTGCCAACCGCCAAATTTTTATTTTTTCTTTGATTTTTTTTTTAAAACAACGGTCCGTCGAATATGGGCAACCCTGTACTGCTGCTCCATTAAAGGTAGGTAAACTGCAGAAGAACTTGTAGTTGTTCACATGACAATGTTTGTTACCTACCCCAAAGTATTTTGTCACAACGTTTTTTCATTTCTCACGCACATGTTCAGCCTGCACAGTTCAGGCTGTATGTTAGCCACTCAGACAACAATTATTTTAGGTACAATCTAAGCCTATTAGCCTACAAAATTGATCACACGCCAAATCAAAATAATATATTAGATTTTTATTTGACACCATGGGTTGAATTTATTATAAAATAAATTTTCCGAGCAGCAGCCTGATAACGATATCCACTAGCTCAATTTTGAACAACCAGTAGAAAAGCTCACTACAACAACTAAAATCCAAAAACTTATCTAAAAATTTACTTGCATATAAACAATAATTATTTTCGCTAGAATTAGAGAAGAAGATGACTTAGTTTTGACAATGTTTCAGAAACCTAATAATTCCAACGAAGCTTCGTTCTGTGTCGACAAAAACATTCAACGTTGCAAATTTATCGTTATCGACATCCATACATTGTCCCAAATGAGTAACCTCTTTAATCAATGAAACTAGCACCTTGATTCAGTCCTTATTTAAGCCAGGCTCACTTTCCTCTGCTCCCTCTTAATGCTTGAGAAGGTTGCAGTAACATTAGTATTTTTCTCCCAATACTACTTACGAAAATAACATAAGGCTTTTATTGAATATGGTACCATCATTGTCCGTTGCAGCTTTCTTCATAATTATATTTGTCGGCTTATTGAAAAGGAATCGTAATAGATTGAGGTTCCACATACCTCATTTGGTGTAAAATGGTTTAATTGTTTGCCTATTTTTCCTGCCGTTCAGTAGCACCCTGCAAAGACGTCTTCACATATGGTCACCCATTTAATAATTTCCAAACCACCGGTCTGGCAAGGCTGTCAGCTGTTAAATATCTGTCATTTGAAGTGTTACTTATTTAGTGGAAGGCTTTGCCATTTATGAATATGGATCGTTTAACAATCGAAAAACGCGAAAAATAGTTTAAACTTACTACAAAATTTGTGATTAAAACGTGGGCTTTCAATCGAACAAAATTTACTTCAGCGATAAAGCTCGTTTATCATTTGGTGGTCAACGTCAACAAGTAAAATTGTCGCATATGGGGCTCGGTGAACCCAGAAATGGCTGTGAAAAGCCATTGCATCCGGAAAAAGTGTGTGTTTATTGAGCGCTATGGTCTGGAGGTGTCATTGGATCATATTTTTTCGAAAACTACATTTCAACGATCCACTGCTGCCACCAATCCAGAGGCGATCATTTAAATGAAATTTTTAATTGTAGTTTTTTTAAAAATCGAATAAAACACTCAAATGTGTATCATATAGTAAAATTTTTTATTGGAATCGATAAATTGGTCTTTGCCATTTAATTTTGAAAGATAATTTCATGTAAATGTTGTCTACGTCTCAAAATGTCCATTTAGAACGTCCATTTTTTCGTCACTTTTTCGAGCATTTCGGTCTGTATTCCACGAATAACGCGTATTATGTTATACTGTAAGGCTTAAATAGTGCTCGGCTTGTCCACATAGACTAACGACTTGACATAAGCCCACAAGAAATAATCAAGAGGCGTTAAATCGCAAGATCTTGGAGGCCAACTCACAGGGCCATATCGAGAGTTAAGCTGCTCACCAAATTCATCTCAAAGCATATCCATTGTTTCACGAGCAATGTGGCATGTTGTACCGTCCTGATGAAACCACATGTCAACCAAGTTCGACTCAGCCAATTGTGGCAAAATTCCTTGTGGTTGAGTAACACATGCCCAATCACTGAGAACGGCGACGAATTGACATTTAACGATCGTCATTAACACTGGTCGCTACGGCTGCAATATTTTCTTTGGTACGCACTCTGCGAGTCGATGGTTTTATGTCCAACAAAGTAAATTTGATGCGAAATTTGGAGATAACAGCACGAATTGTTGACTCAGCAGGTCGATAATGACGACCATAATATGGTCGTATGCACATTTCGTCACGATGCACATTTGTCACCGAGCACGAATTTTGATAATAATTTTCAACGATTTGCAATCGTTGCTCGGTTGTTAGTCTTTCCATGATGAAATGACAGAGTTATACTGTACACTTTTCACTTTGACAGATGACGTTTGGACGCTGTTAATACGGGGGGTTGATCGGACAGTGTTTTTATTTCATATGAAAGAGAATGAGAAAAAAGGGGGTTAGAGAGTGCATAATCCAATGATTTCAATTTATTGGCAAGGTTTTACCTTTTATTTCTGGGGTTTACAAAATGGAGTTTCTTTACCAAGCACGGACTTTAAACGTTCAAATAAGTAGTCTATATATCGGATGTCAAATGAGTACTGATACTTGGGCGAGAGTTAGAAGACCACTTTATTACACTGCTAGAATGGTGGAGTGAAAGCTCTTTTCTCAACCGTGCTGGACGTGTACTTAAAAATTAAAACTTACAACTGTCAGGGTAAGGAAAACTTGTGCACGTAAACAGATGCCATTACCAACCAGAGCTGCCAACCTGAAAAACTTAAATTTTAAAAAATCACCCTACATTTAAATTCGGTTTCTTGTCCGCAGATCCCCCGTATTTGGTACTTTACATAAAAAAAAAACAATAGGCAGGCGCTCTATCAAAAGGGCGCCTAACGTTTTGTACTATCGAAGCTTATATATCTACTATGAACTACAATCCACAGTACTGGGGACGGATATTCATACGAATATTTGTAATTTGTAATTTTTACAAATGGAATGACTAACATAGCGTATTGGTCATCATATCTAGAAGGATAAATAAATGTTTTCTCAAACACTTTAACATAAACACTTGGTGGGAACATAAATGAAAATAAAACTAATGTTTTAAGTACTTCTCTATGCTGGTTTTGCAAGTTGTTCAAAATTGTTTTCCTGGATGTGATAAACATGCACGGATTGCAGTTTTAGGAAAGGGGAAAACGTAATCCTTTTTAAATGGCATTCACTTTTTTTTGCAGGAATAATTATTTACTTACGACTTAAGCTTGTTTTTATAAGTTATGTTGTTGAATTTTCTATCTACATACAAGAATATCTTGTGTCAAGCATTTGTTGTTTTTGTTGGCGTCGTTGATGGCATTATCGATTGAATAATTAATTCAATGTCTTTGTTTATTTTCATTATATTCTAAGGATGGTTCAATACAAACATGATGGATGGTATTTAATACAAACAAAAACTTTTTCCCAATCAACTAAAGGCAAACGAGTATTAAATATAATAAGAAGGAAACAACTTGTTGCTGTTAAAGTTGTAGTCGATGGTGTCCTTTTTATATTCTATTAAATGGTCGCTTAAAGCACTTACTTTAGGTAGCTCCCATAGAGATAGTTGTTTGACTTATGATTTATAGTATTACGAAATGGTTTAAGCAACAATTAAGATAAATTTCGATTTGTGTTTCACTCGAAACATGGTCATAGAATGCCAAGATTTTGGAGTGCCAAAAAAAAACATCGTTGAAATGTCTTCACTTTAATAAAAATTACTTTGCTGGCTTTATAAGCAGACAAAGTGAAACAGGTTACGACCATTTATTTTATTTTTTTTCGCAGCTCAAAATGGATGAGTGGATGGATCGCTGCATCGACTTCTACACTAAGAATGGCGAATCTGACAAGTCAATCAAATTGGTGCAGTGGTATAAAACTGGAATAGTGTGCATTTCCGAAAATTTTCCCAATAACTTTAGCATTTATTTGTTTATTAAAAGCGTTATCCAGTTAGTGGTTTCAAAACCGCCGGCCTGGCAAGGCTGCCAGCTGTTAAATACTTGTCATCAGAAGTGTTATTTATTTAGTGCCATTTACGAATATGGGTCGTTCAACCACCGAAGAACGCATAAAAAGAGTTAAAACTTACTACGAAAGTGGTGATTCAAACGTGATCGCTTTTTTTGCATTATAGGGCGACTATGGTCGTCATAACCTATCTATGTACTGTGCAAGGAATTGGCAAGATTATAAAGAAATTTAAGGAGACTGGAAGCGTTATAGTTGTGGTCATGCCCGTACATCATGTACGCACTGCCAAAAATATCGCTTCTATTAGTGAAAATGTGGCGGATAATCTGAATTTCAATTCAGAGCGCTGTGGCCGTGTAATAACCTACTTTTTTTGGCCAGCAGTTGAAGATTATGAACTGAATGATTTTGGTTTTATTTCATGACAATTTTTGCGTAATTTGACGTTTTGGCGACGTCAATTGGCCACCAAGATCATGCGATTTGACGCCGTTAAAGTTTTTTTTTTTGTGGGGCTATGTCAAAGACCGTGTATACGCGGATAATCTCCAAACGTTGGAGCATTTGAAAAACAACATTCGTCAAGTTATCGCCGAAATACCTTTCGAAATGTAAGAAACATTGCCCGAAATCTACCTCCAAATGATCCACCGCTGTAAATAAAACAGAGGTTATCATTTAAATGACATTGTATTTCGTACATAAAGGCAAGGTCCATTATAATGTTATAAAAGTTTAATCGAAATCGCAGCTTTATGCGTGTTTTATTCAGATTTACTTTAAAACCGAAAAATGGACGTTGTTTATTTATTAGTGTAAATATCACTCCAAACAACCCTGTAATTGTAAAAACTCCCCACTTTTTTGTACAAAATTGGCGACACCATTGATAGACAGAGGTGTCGTGATGAATATAGACAGTGACCGTCTTCCTCTTGGAAGACCAATCCAGGATTACTTCATCAACCGCCCTTCAGATCATCAAATAAAATTAAATTGTTATTAAGTAATTTGGTATCGTGTAACGTATTTTCACATCAACGTGAACTTTATTAATTTCATTCAAACGTACAAAAACAACGACTTATTCTAGAAAATGCTACGATATTTCAGAGAGAACACATATTTACATAATGGGTGGAACAAAGACAAACATATTTACAGAATAGTGTTGTTTATCATAGACTTAATTCTAGAATGTTCTTATTTACCTAATAACAAGTGAAAAGGAAATAACAATAGACTATATAATGGGAGTGAGAAGAACAAACATAACTTACTGTCGTAAGCTAAATTCTAGAAGAGTCCTATTTACAAATAAAGGGGGAAAGAGATTATATGTACATATCATACTAGATGTTCTGGTAGTGGTTTTGATGACCTATCTAGAATATACACTTAGAGAAATTACACTCACATACTACAGTAAGTAACAAAAAAGCAAAGATTTATCTTTTCTCTCATAGACTTCAAATTCTCCACAAAAAGAACGTAATTTCTCCCTTTTCCCCTTTCTCCAGATTTGGTAAAGTCTGAGCTCCAACGTAAAAAGGTACTAAAATTAAACAGTCTCTTTGTCTATAAATTTTCACAATACTCCAACTACCTCCAAGTTTATTTTCGTTGTTCTTGAGCCAGCAGAAATTGTCGCCAATACGGGCAGAGGTTCCCATTTATTCTGATATTGATAGCAAGTCGTATTTTAGATGTCTATCTATGAGTCAAATTTAGAAGAAGTCGTTGAACTTGAAATTTCAAAAAATTAATTTTCACTCTTTTTCCTTTTGAGTGTTAATTTCTTTTACTTATCCAATGATTTCGTGTAAAATTAAAGTGCTTTCCCTATTCCTTTTTGTGTAGTACAATGCAATGATTAATAATTGGTTTTCTTCTCCATTATCTTAAAATATAATTGTAATTAATAACTTTTATACAAGCAAATCGTGTTCAATTATAAGAAGTATTAAATTTCATTTATCATAACATTTTAATTCAATCACCAGCATATTAATTTCACTCTTCCTTATACTAAAATCCTTATTTTGGCCCTAAATTGTGGTGTTTTTTGGCAAAATGCTTCAATTTAAATCTACTTCTGCCAGATTACCACGAAATTGTAGGTTATTTTTGGTAAATTTGGATTCACATATTAATTAGCTGCGTCAACTGAGCCAAATGGGTTATGTTTACCACAGGATATAAAACAATTCAATTAAATATATATTTGGTTAGTTGGAATTAAGCTATATACTGGTATATGCACGGAGCAGAAATGTTTATAAAATATTATGTAAATACAACAATAAAGCTCTTATATGTAGGTTTATGAAATAAACAGCGCTATGAAAGTCAAATTATAATTCAGGACATCTATTGTTGGGTATGAAAATATGTGCATACGTGATAATGCGTGCTGCCGATATCAAATTCTTTATTTTTTACTTTTTTCATTATTCAATAAAACACAAATTGAAAATTCACCTTTTAACAAATTTCATGGTAATTGAACTTTAGAACTTAGAAACTGTGAAGTATCTTCCCATCCCAGACAGTTCTTTTCGGCAGTCTCTTGATTCAGATGGAATCAAATAATTCAAGTAGCTAAATAGACAAACTCTTTTAGAACTTAAAAACTGAGAAAACATTTACAGATCCCAGACAGTCTCCTCTGATAGCCTCTAGATTCATTACATCCATAATTTACTGCAAAAAGGATGCCATTTTGAATTTACTTAGATGAAAATTAAAAATTTTAAAATTCGCTAAGAAATCTTAATGTGCATCTATACCTATATACAAAAATGGGTCAAGTTTCTGATCATTTCGTGGGCGAAATCTTCAAAATTTTCCAACTGAATGGGCGATTATGTCGTAAACATTGCCTCTAACAACAAAAGTGATCCTTGTTTGTAACCAATTGATTAGAAGTCAACAATCCTCAAACTAAGAAATCTTAACGTGCATCTAACTACAAGAAAAGTGCTAGTTTGTGATTATTTCGTGGGCGAAATTTTCAAAATATTCAAACTGAATGAGCGATTATGTCCTAAACATAGTTTCTAACAAGAAAAGTGATCCTTGTTTGTAATCAAATGGTTACAAGTCAGCAATCCTCAAACTAAGAAATCTTAACGTGCATCTAACTACAAGAAAAGTGCTAGTTTCTGATCATTTTGTGCGCGAAATCTTCAAAATATTCAAACTGAATGGGCGATTATGTCCTAAACATAGCTTCTAACAACAAAAGTGATCCTTGTTTGTAATCAATTGCTTAGAAGTCAACAATCCTCAAACTAAGAAATCTTAACGTGCATCTAACTACAAAAATGGTACTAGTTTCTGGTCATTTCGTGGGCGAAATCTTCAAAATATTCAAACTGAATGGGCGAT